>NW_021024553.1:2240802-2293027 GCF_004153795.1 Camellia sinensis
CAAAAGAGAAAGATCATTTCACTCACAGTGGGAATTAACTGCTTATGCAAAAATGGTTAACTGAATTCTTTCTTCAAGAAGCATAGTGTATGGTAGTTGAACCATGTTTTGAACATATATGTCTTCTATCAATGGTCTAATGGCAATTCATAGAAAGTTCTTAGCCCTAGTTGAACATTTAAAATTGATTACCTCCATTTTCCTGATTTTAGATATTGAAATGCGGTTAACTGCCTTTTTGTATTGCATGGTCTATCTTTTCCTATGGAGTAGGGATAAGGTTGTAGCCATAAATATTATTTTCATGTCCATGTGAGGTTGAATCATAAGCCTCAAAAGGAAGCAATTCTTGTAATTTCTTCACAGTATGGTTTTGACTTTACCAGGATAAGTTATTAGACAAGCATATAGACCATTTTGATTTTAATTGATGTATTTAAAGTCTGAATTGTTTCTATTCTTAGGTATGTAATGCATTGTTTTTTATTTTTAATTTTGTTTTCAAGCTTAGTTTATTTATTATTTTAATAAACATTAATTATTAGTTCTTAATAATTGTTTGCCAGGTTTTTTTTTTTTCAACCATATAAAATTAACACAATCTAAAAATTAAAAAAAAGGCTATGGTGGCGTTTAAAAAACGTCACTATATCCCATCCCAACGGCTAGATTTTAAAATGAATAAATGTCTATGACGGCGTTTTCAAAAACGTCGCTAAATGTCAGAGTGACGTCACAGTACAGTTAGGGTAGGACATTTGGCGGCGTTTTTGAAAACGCCGCCTATACTAATATAACGACGTTTTTTAAACGCCATAAAGTTATAGCGACGGCCGCGTCCTCGACGTTTGGTACTAAACGCCACAAAAAAAATTAATGACGTTTTTAATACTTTTAGCGGCGTTTTTTAAACGCCGCTAAAAGTGAATTTTCCAGCAGTGGTACTGCCAATTTATAATATTTTAACATTATAAGGTGTCAAAATTTGACTTTAGTGTTGTCATTTTGACAACAACTAGAAATGCTCGCATTTTGTAAAATAATCTATCTTAATTTGCATAACACTGATTTATTTATTTATTTATTTATTTGTTTGTTTATTGTTTTTTGACATACTTGTTCGTTACATGCACTATTTGTTACATAGTTGGGTTTGACAATTGGTTTTCAATCAGCTTTTTTTTTATCGAAGTTTTTTTATTTTTAGTAATTTTTTTAATTATTTTAAAACTTTTCAAGTTTAGATCCGGCTAGACAAGACGGATATGAAAAGTAATTAAGAAAAAAATCATTAAAAATGAAAAGGGATAAATTATATCATTAGTCTCTATAATTTAAGTAAAGTGTTATTTTAGTTCTTGTAGTTTTAATTTGAATAATTTAAACCATATACTATTCACTTTTGTTACAATGTGATCCTTACATCATTCATTAACATTTTGGGTTAATTATATTAATAATCCATGCATTTTGTCCCTTGTTTAATTTTGATCGTTGTAATTTTAATTAACTTGATTTTGACCCTTAATTTTATAATTTTGTCTCAAGTTAGTCCAATTGATAATGTTGAGTTGAGTTGGTTGAGCTTAACTCACTCAGTTAAACAAATTTAAAATTTTGCTTGTGAAAGCATAACAATTTTTCATTAAAAAAAAAAAAACAATTGTAATCAATTGGATTAAATTGAAACAAAATGATAAATTGAATGTCAAAATTGAATCAATTGAAATTTAATGGACCAAAATGATACAAAGACCAAAATATAGGACTACATGTGTAACTTTTCCTAACATGTTGGATGGAAAAAATGTCCAAAACTAGAGGGACCAAGTAAAATTAAAAAAACAAAAACTATAAGGACCATTAGTGTAACCCACTAATTTTGCACATAGTATTTTTTGGTTCAAAATTCTAACTATACGTGATGTTGGGATCACATTGCGAAACAAAATTAAAGTATATGATTTAAATTGTTGAAATTAAAACTAGGAACACTAAAGTAAAATTTTACTCGAACTAAAAGGATCAATTGTGTAATTTGCCTAAAAGGCAATTTTTGCAAGTTTTTTTTGTCATTATTATTATTTTTACTTTTAGATCCTTCTAGATTAGAGAAAACACTCCATCTGAGGTTCTAAAAATTATTACCGAACTTTGAAGATGAATCCCTATAACTACACTGATGTTAGTACATGTCTTGCAGTGTCGTTGAATGTAGAACACTCCAATAATAAATAAGCAACTCTTCTCTTTTTGAATGCTCAATATGTTGGTGAGAGTGAGGTATAAACCACTCATGGTGGTTCACAAAAACAAATATAAGAGAGGATTGATATTTTAAAAAAAAACTGATTTATTTCACTTAAACATGGAGAATACACTGAGAAGAGAAAAAAGCAATCTTACTCTCTAACTCTCTTCTTTCTCCCACACTCTGAATTCTCAAAATACAATAGCAATATATAGATAAAACTAGTAATGTGAAACCATTAAATGCAAATACGGCTGAGGTTGTGAATTTCAAACGGTTGCAACCGCTTTTGACAAAACTTAATTTCGGCCTCCATTCTACTCTTAGGCCGGTGGAAAAGAACAATTATAGGTGAAGCAAGATTACTTCACAACGTCCCCCCTTAATCTTGATTCTCCATGCTGCTTCATCCCAATCATCAACTTCATTCTGTTAAACAGCTCATTTTTCAATAGCTTCGTGAAAATATCTGCAAGCTGATCTTGGGATTTGCAAGGAAATAATTTCACCTCTTTATTTTTTACATGCTCTCGAACGAAATGATAGCGGGTGTCAATATGCTTACTTCTTTCATGATAAACTGAGTTCTTTGCTAATACAATTGCTGAGCGATTATCAACATAGATCACAGTAGGATTTTCTTGTGGAAATCCTAAATGCTTCAGCACATTTCTTAACCAAATTGCATGACACACAGCTGAGTTGGCTGCAACATACTCAGCTTCGCAAGTTGACAGTGTCACAATAGCTTGCTTCTTGGACAACCAAGTGAACATTGTATTTCCCATAAAGAAAGCAAACCCAGTAGTACTCTTTCGTTCATCTAAGTCACATCTCTAGTCACTATCTGAATAGCCAACAAGACTGAAATTATCAATTGGTTTATAGAATAAACCATCATCGATTATACCTTTGATGTAGCGAAGAATTCTCTTTGCTGCAAATAGATGTGACTGATTCGGTGTTTTTATGTATCTGCTAATCAGTCTTACTCCATAGAGTATGTTTGGCCTGGTGCAAGTAAGATAGCGAAGACTTCCAACTAAGCTCTTGAAATAAGTTGGATCCACATCACCTGCCTTTGTACCTTTTTTAAGCTTCACTCCACTGTCTGCAGGAGTGTTCACTGTATTGCAATTCTGCATTCCATATCTCTTGAGAATCTCCTTGGCATAGCCACTTTGGGAAATAAATATTCCATATTTTCTTTGTGCCACTTCATTGCCGAGAAAATTAGCCATCAATCCAATATCTATCATTTCAAATTCTTGGATCATGCTTCTTTTAAATTCTTTGAACATAACTGGATTGTTTCCAGTGAAAATTAGATCATCAACATAAAGACAAGCAAGCAACATGCTTCCATCAGCTTTCTTCTTCACATATAATGTGTGCTTATATGGGCATTTTTCAAAACCATTGTCATGAAAATACTGATCAATTCTAGTATTTTATGCACGCGAAGCTTGCTTCAATCCATAAAGTGCTTTCTTCAATTTGTACACTTTGTCTTCATGCCCATTCTGAACATACCCCGAAGGTTGTTCAATATAAATTTGTTCTTCAACAAAACCATTAAGAAAAGCAGATTTCACATCAAGTTGATAGATCTGCCATTTATGCTGGGTAGCCAAAGAAAACGTTAGCCTGATAATCTCCAACGGGGCAACTGGAGCAAACACCTCTCCATAATCAATTCCAGCTCTCTGCTTGTAACCTTTTGCCACTAATCTTGCCTTATAGCGTTGCACTTCGCCTTGTGCATTCCTGTTTGTCTTGTATACCCATTTCACTCCAATGGTTTGTGCCCCTCTGGTAGACTAGTAAGCTTCCATGTGTCATTTTTCTCAATGGCAAGAATTTCTTCATCCATTGCTTTCTTCCATTTATCTTCTTAGATGGCTTCTGAGAAAGTAAGTGGATCACTATCTGCGAGTAGGCAGAACAAATTTAGATCTGCTTCTTCTGTAGCTTAATATATCTTCTACAAATTTCTCATTGGTCTTGGTTGTTTGAAAAAACTATCATCTGATGATGATGATGATGATGATGATGCATCACTTCTGTGAGAAACTGGCAGTCTAGGTGCCAGTATTCTATGTGGAGGAGTTTGTGGCTCATCTTGAACTTCTCTTATGATTTCAACCAAAGCTTTTGATGTTTCATCTTCAAGAATGAGTTTTGCATCTTTAACAACTTCATCTTGATTCCAGTTCTAAGCTTCTTCTTCTTCCAATATCACATCTCTACTTATGATCACCTTTCTGGTAATGGGATTATACAACTTGTATCCCATTGTTTTGTCTCCATATCCAACAAGGATACATTTTTCTCCTTTATCATCGAGCTTGGTTCTTTTTGCTTCTGGAATCTTGGTGTACGCAACACACCCAAATATTCTGAGATAGTTGACACTTGGCTTATGTGAACTCCAAGTTTCTTCTGGAGTCATAGAGTGAAAGCTCCTGGTTGGGCATCTATTTATTAGATACACAGCACATGATACAGTTTCAGTCCAAAATTGCTTGGGCAATCCTTTTCCTTTCAGCATGCTCCTTGCCATGTCTAAGATTGTGCAATTTTTCCTTTCAACAACACCATTCAGCTGTGGCGTATAGGATGGTGTTGTTTGATGCTTGATTCCATGCTCTTTGCAATAATTCTCGAAAGCATCTAATGTATACTCTCCACCTTGATCTGACTGTAATGTCTTGATGTAGTAGGCACTTTGCTTTTCTACAAAAACTTGGAAATCTTTGAAGATACTGAACACCTCCAACTTTCTTTTAAGAAAATATACCCATGTCTTCTGACTATAATCATCAATGAAGGTGAGAAAATATATATTCTGTCCATTTGACATTGGCTTCCATGGACACACATCAGTGTGTACTAGCTCCAGCGGCTTTGTTGCTCTCTACTTCACGTCTTTGGCAAAGCTAGTTCTGTGATGCTTGCCAAGAATGCAGCTTTCACAGACTTCATTACTATGAGCAATATGAGGGAGCCCTTTCACTATATTCTTGCTTGACAACAGCTTCAAGCTTCCAAAGTTGAGATGTCCAAACCTCAAATGCCATAACCAATCTTTGTCTTTGATGATGGCACTTAAACATTTCACAGCATCATGTTGGATGCTCAATGCAAACATCCGATTCTTGGACATTCTCACCCGAGCAATCAAATTACCATAATTGTCTTTGATGGTAAGATGATAATCTTTTATGCTGATGTCGTATCCTTTCTCTAGGAGTTGTCCCATACTCAAAATATTGTTCTTCATGGCAGGAACATAATAAACATTGGAGATGTAATCATGATCTCCATTCTTGAGCTTTGATCAGAATATTGCCTCTTTCTTTCACTGGAGTCTTTGAAGAATCACCAAATGAGACTTGTGCTTGTACAGTCTCGTCAAGCTCAACAAACAACTCTCTTTTACCACACATGTGATTACTGGCTCCCGAATCTCGATACCAAACATTGTTTTGGTTTTTAGTATCTCCATGGTGGACAAACAGAACTGTAGATCTGAATTTATTTGTTTCCTGCTCGACAAAATTTACTTCCTCTCTAGCTTCTGTTGTTGCTCTACTTTGGCATTCATTGTTGTACTGCCCGAACTTGTAGCAATGGTAGCACTGAACATTGCTTTTGTCAAATCCTGGTTGGTTGTTGTAACCACCTCCTCTTTCTCTTGCTCTTCATCTTGGAGCAAAGTGCAGTTAACTTCTTCCTCCTCTGGCTGGACTTTTTTCGCCTCTTCCTCGAAAACCAGAACTTCGGTTATTGTAACCATGGCCTTTTCCTCTGCTTCTTTGTGATGTTCCCCCTTGCTCGTTTCTGTCATCTCTGAAAGACAGCTTTGATTGAAGAGCTTGCTCTAGAGAACTTGGGGGTGTCTTCTTGTTGATCCTTTTTTCATGAATCTCAAGTGTGCCCATCAGCTTATCGGTGGTCATGGCACTGAGATCCTTGGACTCTTCTATTGCTACAACCACGTGCTCGAACTTGGGACAGAGTAATCGGAGAATCTTCTCTATCACTTAAAGAGATTCCATGTTCTCTCCATATCTTCTCATCTAATTAACAATGGTCAATGTTCTGTTGAAGTACTCAGAAATTGACTCATTCTCATTCATGTGCAGTATCTTGAATTCGCCATATAATTCCACGGTGTGAATTGCAAATAATACTTCATGCTTCTTTAGAGGTTGCTACTGTTGAAATCTTCTCAAAGCTTGACTCATCAATCCCTTAATAGAGCAGATACAAGGCCTTTTTATCTCTCTTTCTTGAATCTTTTAACGTCGTCTTCTAAGCTTCATTTAAATTTCTTTCATCTTTGAGAGTAGCTGGCTCGTCATATCCTCGATCCACTAGCTCCCACAAATCTTGTGAGGCTAGTAGGACTTGCATTTGAATACTCCAATTTTCATAGTTCTCCTAGCAAAGTTTTGGAAACTGGAGTTCAAAGAAATTATTTGTGTTGGCCATTGGTTGACTTTAAGAAATCTGCAAATTTTTAGGATGGAATTTGAAAATTCTGACCGTACAAATGTGTCCGGAATATTTCAAATAGTTGGAAAGCACTATTAGATCACCAAAAGCGAACTTCAAACGGCTTAGATCTAGCAAAAAATAATTGAACGGCTTAAATCGGCGGAATCTAGGACTTCTGAGAAACACCGGATAGTTTTCCAGATCAAATGACGTCAGCGGCGTGGCACGCCTCGTCTGTGGCTTGGCGGTGGGGCTCGGCTCGGCTTATGGCTCGGTTCGACTTAACGGCTTAGATGACGTCAGCAATGATGTCGTCAATGACGTCAGCTCCTGGATGCAGGTTCGAATCTAGGCTAATGGGTCGAATCGTATGCTAACAAGTCAAACTCTACAAATCCAGGCGAAAAAGAAGTGTGGAGGCACGTGGACGCATTTCTGCGCGTGGCAACGACATCATAAGGCATGTGGGGCGCGTGCGAGCTCTGTGGGACTCGGTTTTCAATGTGGTTTTTTGCAGTGTGATCGTCTGCATAAGACGTACACACTGGTGTGATCAAAAGATGATTTCAACAGCTTTGATTTCTGGGCAAAATTTGAAACGATGCTCTGTTCTACTGTTTTTTTGAAAAAACAAACCCTCCTGGTACTCTAATACCACTGTTGGTGAGAGTGAGGTGCAAACTACTTATGGTGGTTTACAAAAACAAATATAAGAGAGGATTGGTAATCTGAAAAAAATGATTTATTTCACTCAAATATGTAGAATACACTGAGGAGAGAAAAAAACACAACTTTACTCTCTAGCTCTCTTCTTTCTCCCACACTCTGAATTCTCAAAATACAATAGCTATATATAGATAAAACTAGTAATGTGAAACCATTAAATGTAAATACGGCTGACGCTGTGAATTTCAAACAGTTGCAACGACTTTTGACAAAACTTAATTTCAGCCTCTATTCTACTCTTAGGCCGGTGGAAAAGAACAATTATAGGTGAAGCAAGATTACTTCACATCACAATAGTCCTAATTTTGAAAGTTATAACTTGTTACTACAACATGCATACCTCAACCCTTGGTGGTGGTTCGAACATTTATGTAGAAGCGCTCTGCCGCCTTCTTATGTTTCTTTTTCCAATCAAGAATACATTATTTTTCCAATCAAGAATACACTTACGTAACAAATATTTCTGATCTAGAAATCTTCCCCTAAATGGATTGAGTTTAATCGCGTCAAATGTCTCTAGCTTACAAATATAGGAGAGCCACTTCTCTACTGGGATTGTTCAACTTCGGAATTGTATAATAACTAAGGTTTAACATCCATCATAACCTCGACCATTGACATCAACCACTAGAAATGCTTGCATTTTTCAAAATAACATATTTTAGTTTGTATAACACTATTCTTTTCACATTGGTTCATTACATGCATAATTAGGTTTGACAAACACCTTTTTAGTAGTTTTATTTTTTATTTTTCGTGAACTTTAATTTTTTTTATTTTTTATTTCGTGAACTTTAAATTTTTTTATTTATTTATTTATTTTTTTTTAAGAAAACTCTTCACTTTTTGGTCTTATTAGATTAGAGGACCTAAAAAGTCAAAAATTAATAATAAGAAAAAAGTTCAAAAAAAGTCCACTTGTTTTTCATAATGAAAAAGCTTTTTACATTTTTCTAAAATAGACAAACTTAAAAAAGTAAAAATGTTTACTAAAGAAAAAGAGTAATAATAAAAAAAATAAAAAATAAAAAAGGTGACGTTTTTTAGTGTTGCTAAACAAACTAAATTGGACTACCAACCCAATCTTTAATCATTCCATTGAAAGGACCAAGTCCAACTCTACCATTTTTAACAAATTATAGTATCAGGACGGTCACAGACATGAAATATAAGGTGAATGCATGCACTTTGAACATGTGCACTTGCAATAACTCATGATAGAGATCAGTCACAAAAGCAACCTTACCTCTTCTCTTGTGGCCACTAAGGTATAAGTGTCCCAACACATTAATTACATATGACATTTTTATTTTTATTTTTTAAAATGTCTTTAACGGTTTTAACTTTTCAGATAATTTGATGGCGACATTAATTTATCAAATTATATCCAAATTATGTATTCAAGCTTTATCATTAATCAAATAATTATAGTACTTTTATGTGTTTGAATTGCTAATTTGCTAAATTAGCAGCAAAGAGAAGCTTTGAGAATATAAATTATTAAAATTTTATTTCTAATAAGTTAACTAAGTTTGTGTTATGCCATATAAATACAATTTCTATAAAGAGTGATATGATTGTGGTTCTTTTATATTAAACTAAAGAGAAATTCTACTATGCACACCTCATTAAACAGATGTACTTTATACATCTCTAGGTTTGCTATTTTTCTTTTTCAATTATTATTAATTTTTTTCTTTAGTTATGACGTTATTATAGTTATGATTTATAAGATCTTTGATTATACCTCATGTGGCAGTTAGTTATGACTTTTTTTTTTTAATTATAACTTAGAAAGTTTGGAATTATATCATTTTATTCTTTAATTATAAAGTACATATAATCTTTCCCTAAACCAAAACAATTCATCGTTGTTTATAATTTTTTTAAAAGTGCTTTCACATTATTACTGAGTTATATATGTACAAAATATTATTTGTGAATCATTTTAAATTAATTTTTTAAATCAACCATTTTATAGGATTTTGTATTTTGAAAACAACACACCAATAACAAATTGGTGGCAAAATTATATTCATCTTGATAAGATTGAGCTTAATTTAGAGCACTGCATCGTGATATAATAGTATGTGTACAGAAATGTTAAAAATATTTTAGATTCATTTTTAATATGATGGGATTATATTCAAAATATAATCTGGGCATTTGACTTAATGATTGTATAATACTACTTGTGACATAAGATTTCGGATTCAACTCTAATAAAGAGGACTTTAGAACAAAATTGGGGTTGGTGCTGTGCCTTGCGACACAACACCCATGCCATGAGGCCCCATGGGGTGTGTCCCGAGCCTTTTTTAATAATCTGAACTATTTATATTTTAAGGTTTGTCGAGCATTTTATTCATACAAAAATGCAAGTTAATTGGGCATACGTAACTCCATAATCAGCTCTAATTATTTTTACAAAAATTATCAAAATTATATCAATTGTCTATTTTTGTTTAAAACAAATGTGACTTGTTATGGAATTACAGATATCCAATTGATCTGATTTCTTTTTACGTATGATCTATTCGATAAATCCTATAATACGAACGATTCAGATCATGAAAATAGAATTGGTACACACCCCAACGGGCCTCACAACACGTGTTGTGCCATAAAGCATAACACCTACCCCAAGTCTAGTTTGGTACCCCTTGTGGTGGTTTATTTTCTCAGGGTAATTACTAACTAGTCTTATTAAGTAGATTTAAATACAATTAAGTCCTATTAACTTTTTGAATGCATCAATAAGTCTTAAAATACCTATATCTATCAAGTTCTTTTATATTCTCTCTCTCTCTCTCTCTCTCTCTCTCTCTCCATCATTTTTCCAAAAGCTTTACACTATTATCTACCACTACAACTATCACTACCACTGCTATCCCCGTCTACCCACTACCATCGTCATTATTTGGATGTTGCCACCATTCACCAACTATCTCCATTATTGTCACAAATATACACTCTATCATCACAAATCTACATTTTACTGTCGTAGAACTACACTTGACCGTCGTCTATCTACACAACCACCATATCACCACTGCCTCATTTGTTTCATATTCAAATTTATTTTTCACTTTTAAATTTATCAATCTCTCTTGTTCTTTGTGTTTCTCGAAAAGGATGGTGGATTCTTGTAAGTGAGTGAGTGAATATGAGTAAAGATAATAAATAAATTTACAGTGATAAATTTATCAGTCAGGACTTATAGATAAATAAGACTGGTTAATAAGACAATTTCGTAAGTGCCCTTACTTTCTCCCCTATTATGGGGTTGTATATAGTTAATGGTGGTTGTGTTAGGCTAGTTGGGCTATTGGTTGTTAGGCTTTGTTGACTTTTGAGCTATTATGGGCTACTGGTCTTTTTGATGATGTGAATATTTTTATATTTGTATTTACTCTCCTATTTATTGATAAAAAAAGGATTATATTCTAAATGAATTTCAATCAGATATTAATTTTTATGTTTATAAGTTTGTATTGTGATTCCTGTCAAGGATTATATTCAAAATAAATTTGAGTTAGATATTAATTTGTGCATATAGTTTTGTGTTGTGATTCCTGTCGCATAGTACAATGCAAGTCATTTTAGAACACACATCCTGAAAAGGGTGTGTACTACATGCAAGTTATGATATTTGTGGTGCCGATTACCAATAATGTCATAACTAAATTCTTTTAAGTCATAACTTAATGAGTCATAACCAAACACCACATAATGTATAACCAAAGATATTTTTAATCATAACCAAAATAATAATAGATCATAACTAACATCATAACAAGTTATAACTAAAAATCGCAAATGTCACATATGGTACTGTTGGCACCACATTTAAACCATCCAGTGCGAAAGCGACATGTGGCAAGGGTATTTAGATATCAAAGAGACCCACTTTCGAAGGTGCCCACATGAGTTGCGAATACAAGTTTTCAATTGGCAAATAGAATGAATGACTTGTGAAATGCACGTGAGGAATGAGTTAGCAAGAAACAGTTGCTAGCAGTTACATACATATAAAGAGAGGATCATAGCCCTAAGAAGTAATGAGAATGAAGGAGATCATGGTGGATGTTATCAGCCTAACTGCACCAAGAGAAGGCCATAAATAGATGGAAACAAAGACTGAAGAAGGTCCCCTACCAAATCCAGACTCTACGTCTTTGTCAATTTCATTTATCTTTAAATTTCTACACTTTACGTTTACACACTGCACTTACATTTCATAGGAGTAGATTAGCTTTGTAATTCCAGAACCTGGTCGATTTAAAAGCTTCAAAGTTGCCCTTACTAAAGGTAACATTTTGTAATTGTTTATTCAGCTAATCAATTACAATTTATGCCTAGTCTCTCCCTTCTATTCTGCTATGAACTTGAGTTAAAGCTTTGGTTCATCTTTTCAACACAACTCAGTAAAGTCATCTTCATTGAGGTTAAGAGAACCTTAACACAATTGTTTGATAAAAATTGACATTTATTATCTATAAGGATTTTTTAGATCCTTACTCACATGCTTGAATTACATTTCTAACCTTCGAAATGTCAAAAATAGCCAACATCTATTTTTTAGCATGCCTAGTTGGACCAATTTTGTTTTGAAAATATGGTTTGAACATAGTGCTATGGCAAAGAACATCTAGATGGTGAAGATGTTGAAATACAATGAGAGGATATTTTGCTTCGAACAAAAGGCATACTTGACCCTCCTTCTATTTATGGCCTACATTTAGAGGGCCATGAACAAGTAGAAGAAGATCCTCATCTAAGGGTGGATATACCTACCCAACATATTGGCCATTCGCAATGGCCAAACTTATGAACACGCACCCTCTCAAGGCCAAACACTTGGCCAGAGTAGTCGGAGCAAGAGTGAACCACTAATATTCACTCGTAGCATATCAAATGAACAATGGGGTGGAATGATGTCAATAATGAGTCAAATAATGATCGCAAACCTAAAACCTTGGTCTGATTCATTCAATGATTCACTTGTTCAAAGAATTGATAATAGGTTGGAAAATATAAGTTAAAGTATAGGTCCTGTTTTAAGTAATAGAAGCTCTATTCAAATGTCAACCCAGTCTAGAGCAGTTCCTAGTAGCAGCCAGAATGGTGGCGAAAATAGAATAAGAAACGCAAAATCATTCTATGAACCGGTTAGACCTACACCTCCAATTGGTCCAGGGCCTTATCAAAGAGTGTTTAATACTGAAGAAACACATGTTGTCTATGTATAGCCTTAGTTGTTACCTTTGAATACATCTGGTAATGCTACGCATAGTCAGGCTGAAACACACAGTACCACACAAATGGTGTCAAATCTAGTCTTCAAATCTACACTTGGGAGGTTGGCGAAACCTTTTAGGCCACCACTTGTTCCACTTAGATATTATAGGATATAACTAGGCACCAAATCCTACAATATATCCTTTGGATCAAATGGTTATACCGTTGGTGCAAGTTATGCCAAATGCACAGCCTCAAACCCTTGACAACAAATCCATTAAGGATATGCACCACACTAGGCCTAATAAAGAGTCCCTAATGTTATTCCTAGGGACCAATTTTTTAACATGGTGCGAGAAGTGTGTGGTCCTATGGCCCAAAGGGTGCAAACACCAATTTATAGGAAGCCATACCCTGATTGTATAGATAGACTACATTTTATCTTGTTTAGGAAGGATGGAAACCAATCAACCATAGAACATATTGCTAGGTTCACATGGAAATGTAGGGAATGCACAAATCACAACTATATAAAACTTTGATTATTCCCTAGTTCATTAACTGGCCCAACATTTGCTTGGTATATTAGTCTATTACCTGGTACGATTCAAACTTGGCTACAAATAGAGGAAATGTTTCATGCACAATTTTTCAAAATGGAGTCAGAGCTCACAAAGGCTAACTTAGCAAGGCTAAGCCAATGGCCAAAAGAAATGGCCACTCAATTTATAGCCAGATTCAAGAAGGCCAAAAGTAAGTGCAGGGTGATCTGTCTTGAGCCTAAATTTGTTAGATTGGCTTAAAATGGCTTAGAGTTTAGGCTTCGAAAGAAGTTTTACGCAATGGAACAAAATAGAAATAATTTCTCATATAGGACCTATTATAGGGGCCCTAACATGGAAATAGGTACTGCTGAGATTATAGGCAAAGAACCATACGTATGTGATGCCTTAATTAAAAAAGAAACTACAATAGATCATCAGTTTAAAAAGAAAGAATTTTATAGAAAATACTCTTTTGATATTTCTAAAGCTAATAAAATAATTGATCATTTATTAGCAACACGGTTTCTAAAGCTCCCTAAAGGAGTGGTTATGCTAACTTCAATGAGTTAAATGGTAAAATGTAATGTAAATGGCATAATACTTGATCTCATTCTATTAAAAACTATATTATTTTTCGAGACAGGATTCAAGAGCATATCAAGAAGGATAGGCTTCAACTTCTAGCCAAGGTTAAGAAGGCAATGGGAATTGACAAAGATCCTTTCCCAGAAGTGAATAGGGTGGAAGCTAATGTTGGAGTTCCAAATTCAATCATTTAGGCTTTGGAAAAAGGCTTGAATATTAGAGAATTGGATGTTTTAGACTTCCAAATGAATGAAATGAGGCAAGAACTTGCTTCGAAAGAAAGAAAGTTATCTCAAAAGACTAAAAATTTGGCTCTTCTCATGGCTAAAGGCAGTCTGATCACTCAGCGAACGCATGTACTGTGGAGACTTCAGTTGTTCAGAGGGTTTGCCCTAGGTACAGGGAAGATTACAAGTGGGTCAAAGGAGTACCTAAAAAGGTCAATGCTAGAGATAACACTCCCAGCATTGTAACTAGGAGGCCTAGAAGTAAGTTGCGCCAAATTTATGCCCCATATGAACCAATGGCTCATTTTCAAAGGATAACTTAGGGTAGAAGAAGGAGAATGAGAGAATCATTTAGAGGTGGATTCCATGGGGATTTCATAATAGATTGCCTCTACCAATCACATAAGGAGAGAAGACTTGAGAGAAGACTTGAGAGAAGTCTAGATGTTAGACGTTTGAGGCCACGCATTCCTTACTCAAGTAAAAGGCAGGTGTATTCCTAGGTACCAGGAGTCCCTAATTGGTTTGTTTTGCAGACTAGACCTAAGGTAAATCGAACTTAACCTCAACAAGATCAAAAGCTGAAGATGGTTAAGCCACTGCCTATAGCACCTAACCAGTGGTTCATGCTAAAAGATCCAAAGAGTAGGCAGGCAAAGTTGGTGCCTATTCTCTCCAGATCACAAAGGAGAAAGATCCAAAGGAAATTTACCAGGTATCAGAAGGAACTTAAAGACTCTATCAAGATAATCCTAAGAGAAGGGAATGGTAGAGGAAATTGGTTGAGAAAGAGCATGTGACATATAATTGTACTCAAGAAAAGAGAGAACAATTTACTCGAATTCATGCTAAAATGACAGCTAAAGAGAATGCTAGTCTAATAAGCCTGTTTAAGGCCCCTAATGGAAAGTGAATCTAAGTTTGAAGATTTGGAAAGCCAGCCATATGACTTAAAAGAAATGGTAGATGGTTTGTTTGAAGCCATGATGGTTGAATAAACCAAGCCTGTAGATATGTAATTGGCTATCACTATGAAAGTAGAGGGAGGCTTGAAATCTGAATACAATTCAAAACCTTCGAAGGGGTTAGAGATTTAAAGTAAGCCAATCTAGATGCAATTTGGCTTATTACCTACTGTTAACATAAATATGCTATGTGTTTTGCCTCACAGGGTTAAAGCAAATCCCAATCAAAGGAGGAGCCCATCCATTGAAGAATGGATTTAATCAAATGAGGAGCCTTTCATCCCAGAGATTGAGACAGTGGAGGAGACATACTTTGAAGAGACAATGGAGATAAAGTTCAAGAGACTACGTCTTGCTATCCTTTTGAATACCCAACTCTAAACACGACTCTGTACATCAAGCCCTTGTACATCAAGGCCGATTTCAATGGATAATGAGTAAGGTGTTGGCGGACAATGGAGTAGCAGTCAATTTGTTGCCCAAAGCCTCTTTGAAGAAGTTGGGGTTGAAAAAACCCAAAAATTATTCTAGCTAGCACCTCCACAATAGGGTTCACAAGGGATAAACAAATGGCCTAAGGGATCCTACTAGTCAACTTCAATGTGAGGTTCAGAAGCTGTGTTGCAGCTTTCTTTATGGTGGATAACAAGGCTAAGTAT
This sequence comes from Camellia sinensis, assembly GCF_004153795.1. Taxonomy (NCBI): domain Eukaryota; kingdom Viridiplantae; phylum Streptophyta; class Magnoliopsida; order Ericales; family Theaceae; genus Camellia; species Camellia sinensis. The sequence goes on from NW_021024553.1 coordinate 2,256,505, forward strand.
AATTCCCTGCTAGGAAGAGATTAGATACATACCAACAAGTGTATTCCATTATCACTACACCAGGAGATCATCATGGCCCTGGAGATGGAGAGGTAGACGAGATATAAGCAGACCCTCAACCATTCAAAGCTCATGTAGATTTTGCAATGGCAGAGCTCTATGAATAGGAGGTGATACCTCTACGTGTGTTAAGAACTCAAGGTGAGGATGTAGAACTTGGTACAAATGAAGAAGTAGCTTATCTGAACCAAAGGATCCAAGATGGTTTGGATGAGCCAGCATGGAACAAACATGAGTCAGAGACTAGCTCTGAATCAGAAACAGTGCAACAAGATTTATTAAATAACTGATTGGCTTTGGATATTGAAACCCGAATTCAGGAAGTTGAAATTTTTTGGGCAAACTTTTCCTATGAAGATGATAAACGAAAACAACAAGAAGTTAAATCACCTGAAGAACTAACAGATTCTGCAGTCTTACAAAGCTTGGCAGCTAAGGCTCAAGACCCTTTAGAAGAAGTAAATTTGGGAGGAAAGCAGCTTTGAATCTAACCTTCACTAGTGCTTAGATGGATTTGATCTCTAAGGCCAAATTGTTGGGTTTATTGAAAGAATATAAAGACTGCTTTGCTTGGGATTACAGTGAGCTACTTGAATTGGATAGGCAACTAATGAAACATAAGCTTCCTATTGAGCCTAACTACAAACCACACAAGCAAAAGCCTCAAAAGATAAGTTCAGAGGTAACTTTCAAGGCCAAAGAAGAAATTTCCAGATTATTAAAAGTTGGGTTCACTAGAATGGCCAGGTATGTTGAATGGCTTTCCAATGTGGTACCAGTTATTAAAAAGAATGGAAAAATGAGAGCCTGTATTGACTTTCAAAATCTAAATTTGGCAACTCCTAAGGATAAATATCCAATGCTAGTGGTAGATTTGCTTGTGAACAAATCAGCAGAACATTCCATGTTGTCTATGATGGATGGTCATTCTGGGTACAACCAGATATACATAGCTGAGAAAGATGTTCACAAGATAGCTTTCAGGTGTCTAAGTAATTTGGGTTGAAGAATGTTGGGGAAACGTATCAAAGAGCCGTGAATACCATTTTTCATGATCTAGTTGGTGGATTTCTAGAGTGTTACATCGATCACATTATAACCAAGTCTCAGTCCTTTGAAGATCATTTGGCTCATTTGGAAGCTTCATTCAAGGATGATGCACTATTAACTTAAGCTTAATCCTCTCAAATGTGCTTTTGGTGTGTCTACTGGTAATTTTCTGGGATATATGATCCACAAAAGAGGGATCTAGATCGACAGAAGCAAAGTCAAAGCCATCATCGAAGCTAAGCCACCCACTAGTAAGAAAGAATTGCAAAATTTCTTGGGCAAGTTAGTTTCCTTGGAAGGTTTATTGCTAACACTACTGGTAAACTAAAGTCTTTTCTTCTTTGTTGAATCTTAATGACCATGAGGAGTTTTGATGGGAAACAAAACATCAAGCAGCATTTGAAGCCACTAAAAGCTATTTGGTAAATGGTCACCTAATTGGGAAGGACTATTTCAAATCCATAAAATGCTCCTAATTGGTGCTTATCACTTAAGGAACCTTAATGATTTCATACATTAAAGGAAAATCAATGGCAAATTCTTGAAAACATATTTTCCAACTGTTTGGGAAACTTCATGCAACAAGGAATTGAAAGTTGACAATGGACAAGCATAAATAAAACAGCACAAGACAAGTTGGGAAGCATAATTTTCATTCATATGGTGGAAATTGTACAGAAGCCCATAGTTGGGTCCAAAATGTCTTACATTGCTTGAGTTGTTCATGTATAATAAGTTTCTTGTTATCTATAGAAGGAAGCAATTAAAGTGATTTGGACATATTAGCCTTAACGTCTACCAATTTAGTACTGGAGGCTTGCATTTTATCATGGTTGGTGACCAAGGTTGTTTCCACCTCTACAAGTTCTTTTTCTAGGGCATCTTTCCTTGCAAGAAGAATTCTTTGTTGAGTTGAAGCTTGGGCCTAGTCAGCACTAAGGGAAATAACCTTAGTCTATGTAGTACTAACAAGAGCTTGGTTTTGAATAAGTTCTTACTGAGCACTTAAAGCAAGCTCTTGTTGATGAAGCTGAAAGTCCAAAAAGACCATAGCCTTTAGCAAGATGGAAGAGAGAGAAGACTGGTGATAAAATAATGATTACCAGCATAGATGAAACCTTTGTTTGAAGGTTAGATTCTTTAAAGCCAATAACGGCATCTTGGAAAAACTCTTTATTATCCTTAAACAAACTTTAGCACTCAAGATCTAGGGGGATGGAGTTGGCGCAGAAGCAAAATGGCCAATGAAAGAGTCTTTCAATTGAAAAGGATTAGCTTCTCAAGGCAGAGATACGGGAGCGATAGCAGGTACCAAAATCTGTTGGAGTTCTCGCTCAAATGTCAATAATTCAGGCTGTGACATCTGTACCACTTCACCATCATGGGCCTGAGATGCACCAGCTTCTGGAAAAACTTCAGTATGAGTGGTCTCTAACTTGGCCATGAGGGTAGAAGCTTCCAGTAAGTCTTCAGATCTCAATGTTTGAAGAAGAAACAACAAGTAACTCATCAAGTTCTGGTGCAAATATATTTTCCACCGTCATTCGAACCAGAGAATCAAAAGAAGAAGTAATATTAACATGGCTAGAAAAGTCCAGGGAAGATGGTGAGGTAGAGGGGGCATGAGAGGTAAGTGGAGTAGACAGGATTACTTGCACATGGGAAGCTAAAAAAAGTTGCTTAGTGTCATCCTCTAGAAGGTTCCCACGTGCCTACTCCTCTACAATGATGGTGGAAAAAATGGCCTGAAGATCAAATGAAGGAGTAGTCCTTACTTTCTAAAGATACATCCTTTTCAATTTATTGCTCATGGCCCTTCCAGTGCTCTTGAAATAGGCATTTAAAACCCCAGCCTCAAGTGAAGGTACTTCTCGTACATCTAGAAGGGTTTCAATAGTTTGTGCTTGAGACTAAGTGAGCACTTGGGATTGTTAATAGACAAAAAGATGGCAGAGTTTGAAGGTTCAAGAACCTTTAGGGTAGATGTAGACAATGTAGAAAGAGGACCTGAATATTAGGTTTCAAGAGATAAAGTGTCAATCATCCTCCTACTCCAAACCCCAATATGGGATGTGATCCTCCTCATCATCTTTTTCTTTTATTTCTGGTTGTGTAATGAGAGTTGAGAGTGTCAAAAAAAGGGCAAAGAGATCAGTTCCCTTGTCAGCAAGTGAAGTTACTCTTTTTCTTTTCTGGCTCATTCTAGCGACAAGTATATCTAGAACTTGCTGCCTACTGATGGAAGGCTTTAGTGCTAGTGCAAGAAATGGAGATAAAATATAAATACTTATAACTTAGTCACAAGAAGATAAGTACAAGTACTTGTATAAAAATACATAAATGAAGTCTAAGGTACTTCGAATAATGACTGCTTGGATTGGAAGAGGTCCTGGTAGCTCTTCTAGTGGAAATGATGACTACTGCCATTGCAGGAGCAATCTGTGCTTGAGCTTATAATGCTACTGAAGGAATGATAGGGGTTGTGGTCCTAACCAAAGGAGCAGCCTTAGCAGGACCTAGGTTTATGATTATCAAGCCTAAGGGTAAGGTAAACCTAGCCTCTATGTTAGATTTCCACTAGTTCAAAAAACCAAAGTAAGCTATTGGGCTAGAATTGAAATGAATGAAAAATGGATTTCTCTAGACTCTCTTTTAGGAGCTTGGTTGATTCCCTAATTCTAAATTGAGAAGCCCTCGGATCTCTAGAATACAGTTTGGTTTAGCAGATGCATAGAAGGAATAGGGATAAGCTAAATTAACCTAGATTGTCTGGCAAATTGAGCTGGACAATATAGCTCTGCTATGCACTTGTAAAGATAGACTCCCAACAAGCCTTGTCGGCATCATCAATGCATTCTTTATCTGTCACAAGACTGTGAAGCCATTGAGGACCCCTGATTGGGTTGAAGGGAAGAAAGAATTCTAGTTTTAGATCTAAGGAAAGGTTAAAGAAATAACGAAATAAATAATTAAAGGTTGAAACTTTAAGGTTTACTTTGGAATAAAGCTCACCATAGGTGCGAGGATCCACATCTTTATGATAAGAGGGAATATAGGTTTGAAAATCTAAGAAGTATGCCAAAAACCATAATTGGAGGATCCAAAGTGGACCACCAAGGTTAGGATCCAGAGGACTCTCACAAAAAGAATATACACGTGATGAATTTACATAACCAATATATGATGAAATCAAAAAGCTTTTGGTCCAAAACAGGACCAGTTTTCTTTTTACTACTACTAAGAAAAGTGGAACAAGAGGGATTATAGTGGCTCACGTTAGAAAACCTGGACCATTTTATTTTTTGGTTAGGCAACATAGTCGTCTCGAGTGACTTTGGCCTTTTATGGGTGGTTTGGACCCTTAGAATGCCTCAGGTTGGCTTTAGAGTAGCAACCTAGATTTCCTATCTTTACTTGGTTACACCCACGATGGCTATGACCAGGCTGCGACCAGGCTACAACCAATTTGGCCTTCAAGTTTGTTGGAAAATGGAGGAGGTGCGTAGCCTGCAATGGGGGCTCGAGACCTTCATAGACGCAGCAGCAGTGTGGCCTTCGTGCCCACGGTCTGTTTTTCTATATAAAGCACCAAAAGTTAAAAATATCTATCTTTTGAGTTCATCATCTTTCTTCTCTCTCCCTTTGCGCCATTTCCAACCTATTTAAGCTTTTAAGCTTGGGGTTCGTCTATTTTTACTCATTTTCTACTGCTAGTTCCATATACCAAAACGTAGAGCTCAATGAGGGCTTTCATTTGATCTGAGTGGATCATCTTTTTGTTACCAATGATTTTTGGGTTGTCTCCTCTTCACTTCGAGAGGTAGGAATTCCTTTACTCCTTTTCAATACCTTGTTATAGATAGACATGTGGTAGTTTTTATTGTTTTTAAAAGCATGTTTGTTAAGGGATTTTCCAATAGCTTGAAAAGTGGTTTAGGGTTTGAGTTTTGGAAGTTGAAATTGTATGTTTTTGGTCGATTTGGTAAGTTGGGAGATAGCTAATCATATCTATTTTGATAGTCACGAAAGGTCCTAATTTGTTGTTAAGGGTTTATAAAATGAAAAAGGGTAAAGTTGGGTAAGGAATGTGTTATGTTACGGGATTGAATTAATGCTTTGGTTGCTAAAAGGAATTAACCAGGTCTTGTGATTGCTTTGTTTAATGTTGTCTTGAATTGGGTTGTAGTCGTGTATCATAAATTGGGTTTTATTAATAAATAAATAAATAAGGGTTTTGTCTAAGGGTTAAAAGTGTTGAATAATTGGAACAACAGGTTTGGTTTTCAAGAACGAAATGATGTTCGTAACTCTTTTGAGAAATGATTTCAATGAAGACGTTAATGTTTTGGAATTGTGGAACTTGTTATGGAATGTAATTCAAAAGAGTTGTTTATTTAACTATTAGATATTTTGTCATTGGTCATCTGTGGAGGATAACATTGTTGTTGAATAGATTATGTGTATGTATTACACTTGCATGCATTTATGTAATCTAGCATGTTGTGATATTGTTTGGAGGTCTGTTTCTCTCTAGTTATGCCAGTAAAGCAGGGCGCTTTGATAGACAGTTCCACTCCCCTTTAGCTTACGCCTGGTAAAGTGTGAATTGAGGTCTGTTTCTCTCTAGGAGGTCAGTAAAGCATGGCGCCTTGAGATAGGTTCCTCTCACTTCTGATTTGCGCCTAGTAAAGTATGACCTCGGGTCGTTCCCCTCCGGGTGAGGCTGATAAAGCGACATTGTGTTATGTGGGTTGTCTTATTTTCCATTCGTGTTGTAGGTCAGTGGAAATTAAAGTATGTATTACCTTCAGTTATTTATGTTTAGAAATATAATTTCTTGGTATATTGTTGCGGGTGTTCCTTGCCCTTGGACCTTTAGCCAAGGAAGGTATTAGATGTATTGGTGTATAAGTGTGTATAGTGTGTTGGAATGTAAGATTGTGTTATGACTAGTATGTGTGAACGTGTTTTCAAAGCAAATGTTTAGATGAAATTCTTTTACATTAATGCGGAAGGTTAAAGTAAGAAGAAAGTGTTGTGATGAAATGTTTTTGAACTAAAATAGAAGTTGAAAAGAAAAGAAGTGATTTTACATTGTGTTGTGTTAAAGAGGATGATTTTGAGAAAATGTACTTATATAAGTGTATTTTGGATATAAATTGTCACATTACTTATATTGTATGTCGTGGTGCATTTATAATCATAGCTATCTATATGTTGCTATTGTTTAGGATCTTATTGGGATCTCTACTGGACTTTATGTTCATTATACATTGTTAATCATTTTTCAGGTGCAAGTTGAGAGATGGTTCGAGATCAGTTATCTTCTTTAATTATTGGCCACGGAGCCTTATATTTGTTGGCGGAACGTCATTGTTGTAAAAGGGTCAAACCCTTATTTTTAATGTAAAGATATATGTAATTCATATTGCATTCTATAGATATAGAAATAAGAGGACTTTCATTTACTTATGGATGCAATGGATATATAGATTTTAGATTTTGTATGTTATTAATAGAATTGGATTATGTTAAAGGATGTGGTAGGATTATAAGATTAATAAAAAGTGGGGTGTGACAGGGATTGTGCGATGAGAGTTTGAGTTTAGGTATGGCCTTTCCAGTATAGGAAGAGGTGAAAGTTTCCCCAACATGATATAAGCCAAATAAATGGCACATATCAAGGACAGTAAGGGCCATCATACCACTTCTAAAATGAAACAAATTGAAGGCAGGATTCTAGTAGCATAAAGCAGCAGGGTTTAGGTAAGGATCTTGAGAATGGAATACCTAGAGAGTCGAAGAAAGTCCAGAATTTTAGCTCTTGTTAAGGTCTTTTCACAAGCCTTTGTGACTCGATCATATCAAGTTGTCCAATCCTTCTTAACAACGAGCCACATTTGAAGGGGTTTGGTACCTGTCCAAGAGCTCCAAATTGTGCGATGAGAGTTTGAGTTTAGGTATGGCCTTTCCAGTATAGGAAGAGGTGAAAGTTTCCCCAACATGATATAAGCCAAATAAATGGCACATATCAAGGACAGTAAGGGCCATCATACCACTTCTAAAATGAAACAAATTGAAGGCAGGATTCTAGTAGCATAAAGCAGCAGGGTTTAGGTAAGGATCCTGAGAATGGAATACCTAGAGAGTCGAAGAAAGTCCAGAATTTTAGCTCTTGTTGAGGTCTTTTCACAAGCCTTTGTGACTCGATCATATCAAGTTGTCCAATCCTTCTTAACAACGAGCCACATTCGAAGGGGTTTGGTACCTGTCCAAGAGCTCCAGGAAAGATGGCCCTAGTAGAGCATAGTATGATCTTCGAGGTGAGGGTAAAGATTCGACATTACCATTGGTAGAGCCTCTTTAAAAGTTGGTCCCAAGCCAAAATCCCCATTGTTGCCTTGAGGGATGAAAAGATGAGTATTTGAGGGGCTATTAGGTAAATTCGCCTCAAAGGTCAAGTCAAAAACCATATTTTGCAATAGGAGATATGGAGAAAGTATTTCCTAAAGGGAACAACATCAATGAATTAAGAACCATACGCCATTGAAAGTGAAAAATTAATGTTTGCAAGAAGGAGTGAAAAATGGAAAGTTAAGTTCTAAGAGATGAAGGGCAAGGGTGGTGTTTGGACAAACAAATGTCTATTTATATGCTTCTCTCTTCAATGGATCAGGTCAACCCAAGTTGGTCATGTAGCTAAATGCTATCAATCTTGGAAAGTAGCTAAGTGTTCAAAATGGGGTCTTTCAACGTATTGGGGATACCAAGGATTAAAAATAAATTTAATTTAATTCTTAGGGTTATCAAAATTGGAAAACTGTCTCAAAAAGTTATAATTTGCTTCGAGTTTGCTTCAAATTTTGGTTGAAAATGTGATTGATGTGTGTAAGGTACATGTAATGCCCCCAAATGATTTAAATTAAAATATTACTCATAACATGATTAACTCTAAATAATTCATCACCAACTAACAACATTAACCCAATACCCTCTTTCTCATTGAACTATAATCTCAAAATACAAATTCCATGTTCAACTTTTAGTTACATCAACATTAACATAGTTCAAGAAGCCAAAGGAGATGACACAAAAATGCTCTACAGGCTTACAAATATAAAGGCCACAGTTTGTTACAACAAAATGGACTCGCGGTCCCAAAACACATATGCTCATAGCTTCCACAAAATACATTCATGAGCTTTCTTTTTCCAACCAACACAAAAATTCCACCTCACACAAAAATTCCACCTCTTTCTTACTGGGGTGGTGGCACATCACCAAGTCTTGAAAAGTTAAATAGGAATAAGTTAGATGCCCAGTAAAAATGTTTTTGACAAAGTATCTAATTATTCAAAAATCCATATGGCTAATTACAACCAAACATATTTAATTCAACTCATAATATTGATTTAAGAAAGAATACATGAATTTGTAACTTCCACAATTTCACAATTCAACACTAGGGGCAAATATTCCATGAAACCCCTAAAGAGAGTCCCAATACATACATATACATAGGTTTATATCCAAAATATCCCCAAGTTTGTTGACTATTAATATGACAAGGAATGGGCACCAGAATCATTTGTTTTTCACTTTTACCAACTATAATACTGCAGGACTAGTGGACACCCAAAAATACTTTCCCACATTCGTCTGGTGATGAGCTCAAGACAAGGCAATTGGACACCTAGACTTTCCATGCGCAGGTAACAACAACACAATACTTTCCCAAACTGACTCCCTACCCGGATTCACATGCTATTTACCACCCCCTTAAAACAATCTTTCCAAAACTTCGAAGTGTTTATACATTCAGGGAAAATAAGAGTAAATTTCACCATTCAAGTAATTGAAGTAAATATGGAGTGGCAATCCTCATAATCTCAATAAAATCTCAAGAGTATCCCAATTTCACAAATTTTAAATATAATACCTTTCAAACGTCATAATCCAAACATGAATTTAAAGAATTTAAGCTCAATTTCAATTAATCACATTATTTTCAAGTTTCAAAAATTATGGTTTTTCATAAAATTTAGGGCTTTTGTCCCTCTATCAAGTAAAATATTGTTTCTCAACAAAAATTCCCATAATCCATAAATACTAATAGAAATCTTGATAAAATATGGAAAATTTTCCATTTTTGAAAGAAAATTTACTTTGTAAACTCAAAATTTTAACCATATCACCAATGTCACAACAATACCACATAAAAATCTTCAAAACAAAGAAATACAATGTTAAAAGTAATCCTACCTCAAGAATCAAGACCAAAAAGCTAGGTTTTTTAAGAACTCTTCATCAAATCCAAATCCAATAGGTAAAAAGTTTTTTCTTCACCCAAACTCCAACTTTTGTAAGGAATGGGGTTGTAAATCTAAGTAGAATAAGAAATTTCTAGAGAGATATGGCTAGGGTTTTCAGAGCAAGAGAGATAGGATCGAAGGAATGAAAGAAAAAGTAAAGAAAATGATCTAAAACGTCACTTTTAAGTAGTTGATATGGCGTAGATCGCTCGAGCATTCTTTCTACCACTCGAGCGATGAACATAAAATCTCATTATTTCTGCATACAAAATGAGATACTGGGAACCCTCTCTATTTCGCTCGAGCAACCATTTCATCGGTCGAGCGATTTCCCAACCTGCAAAGCAAACAACTAAAAGCCTCTCATCTCTGCTCTAGCAGTATTTTCACCACTCGAGCAGTCACCTGGAATGAATTGCCACAGTACACTTGAACTATTAAATTGGTGAGGAGATGACCAAAAGTCAAGGAGAAAACTTATGAGAATAAGTGACTATGTATCTGAATACAGGTTTATTATACCTTCGAATCATAGTTTCATATAGAAGGATCAATGAATGCAAAATACAAGTAATTAATCATAATCTCCATTTTTATTTCATTATCAAAGATTACATGGGAATTGGTACAATCTCATTAAAGTAAGGAAAGGAAAAGGTTACAAGGTCATGGAATTTGACCCAAAAGTAATCTATGAGATCCCTTTCTTTATCTAATCTTTTTGCAACTTCATCCTTCTTAAATTAGCAATGTTGAAAGGATTGAAACTTTATAACCAGTTCACGAGCTTTATTCTCAAATGCTACGTGTTCCTTCGCCCTGAATTCTAAGTGTTCCCGAAGAGATGTGTCATCAACAAAATCTAGAGAGGATTGTTATGTGAATTTAGCAAAGTCATCCAAGGCTTTTTAAGCCTCGCTCTTTATAGAAAAGAAGGCATTGTGAGACTCTATCAATGCTCGAGCCTCAGCCTTGGCAATCAAATGCCAATTTGAGAGAAAAGGTAAGAAGTGCAAAAACACTTCAACTTCAAGTATGGTTAAAGAATGCATGCAACGACGAATAAGATATCACAACCCCAAATAAAATTCTTGCGAGGGATTTCTTCACAAAGAATTTCAAAGGGGAGTTGGCTAAAAGCATCCAGAAGGATCTTTGTCCTGAGAATGTTATAGCTAGAAACTAAGTAAGAGGGAGTGTAAGCGGGTATCATGTGACTCTCAACAATCCTTCGAAGCTCTAAGGACCATTGTGGATGGTAAGGCAAAGGAGGTGAAGGTTTCTCTGCTTGCAAGATATTGCTTGTCATTCACAAAATCAAGCCATTATGAGGGTTTAAGGCCAACTTCTCTGACCAACAAAGTGAGACTAAGCCCATTGTTAGCCTCAAGGAAGGGAATCCATCGAATAAGGGCTGAAGTGGACTTTGCAGCTAAATACCAATAGAACAAAAAAAGGTCTTCTAACCTACAATTTTTAGAGCAAGGTCTATATGGATATGTGCCCAAGGGCGACTTAATGGTTGAGGCAAAACTCATGTTTGAGAGAAAAATGGCTAGCAATTGTTGTAGGTTGGGGAGAATGAGGGATTTCCCAATTGGAAGCTACGGGGTTCTAGCTTTGAAGCATTAAGAGGAATTTCAAAAGCATAGTGTGCATTAGCTATGGAATCCTTTGGAGTGAGGACAACAGGAGGAACATCAGTTAGGCTAACAGCTTCGAGACAGAGGTTTAGATCCATGGGAGGAGGATATGTGAACCCAATGGTAGCGTGGGTATTGGCAGGCCTCATGTTGTTTTCAACTTCATCATATGGATCAAAACCGTCCATAGTCAAACTAGTTGGATCTTCAAAAACGCATAATACAAATGGTTTGAAGCTAATGGACCTTGTTTTTCAGTTTAAACCTCATTAAATACATAACCCAAGAGTGCAAGCCAAGAGATCGTGAAGGTAGTTCGTTATAAAGGTTACATTTATGAAGTGGTGATCGTAGGAGAAGAGCAACCGCCAAAGGTTATGTTCACTAGTGTAACCATTATGCTTACATTAGTGCGAAGGGTATTGTTGGCACCACCTTTAAACCATCCAATGTGAAGGCAACAGGTGGCAAGCAAAAGGTATCCAAATACCGAAGAGTCCCACCTTCGAAGGTGCCCAAGTGAGTTGTGAATACAAGTCTTCAACTGGCAAATAGGATGAGCGACATGTGAGAGGCACACGAGGAAGGAGTTGCTAACAGTTACATACACACAAAGAGAGGATTGTGGTCCTAAGAAGTAGCAAGAAGGAAGGAGATCGTGGTGGATGTTATTAGCCTAACTGTTTCGAAAGCATCAAGAGTAGACTATAAATAAATGGAAGCAAAAACTGAAGAGGGCCCTCGACCAAATCCAGACTCTATGTCTTTGTCAATTTTATTTATCTTTAAATTTCAGCACTTTACTTTTACGCACTGCATTTACATTTCGTAGGAGTAGATTAGCCTTGTAATTCCAAAACCCAGTCGATTTAAACATTTCTAAATAACCCTTATTAAAGATAACATTTTGTAATTGTTTATTTAGTTAATCAATTGCAATTTCTTCCCAGTCTCTCCCTCCCATTCTGTTACAAATTTGAGTTAAAGTTTTGGTTCAACTTTTCAACACAACACAATAAAGCCCTCTCCATTGAGGTTAAGAGAACCTTAACACAATCACTTGATAAAAATTGACATTTATTATCTATAAGAACTTTTCAGATCCTTACAAGCACACTTGAATTATATGTCTACCCTTCGAAATGTCAAAAATAACCAACATGTACACAATCCAATAAAATGGGGTGTGTATTATAAAATTTTCAATATATAAAGTACACAATCACTTAAAGTTTGGTCTGTATTTTTTCTATATCTGGTTTGGATCTAATTGCTTTGTACACACATAATGTGTATCGACAAATCTAAGTGGATATATATATTAGATTCAACTTCTTTCCAGTCACATGTTGTTTAGGTCCATAAAATCCACCATGGATTCTGCCTTAATCGTTTGAATGGTTTATTTTTTAAATCATAACGTATAGATCATGAAAAAATCAAGTTGAATCGATAATCATAACAACGTTAATTTGTTTTTCAAAATATGCATGTTCTAGTTTCAAATAACATTTTTCATTCAATTTTTTACAAATAAATGTCATAAACTAACGTGACTATGGTTATTGGATTTACCTAGTTGTTTCTATAGATGGTTAATATGTTGTGTTTTAAAAAATAAACAATTCAAATCATTGATGTAAGATTTGTGATGGACCTTATAGGCTAAAACAATGCAATCTAATCCACAAAGTGAACTGAAGACAAATTATTTCGGATATATATATATATATATATCCAAACACACATTTCCAGGCTCAAGGCCCCATTCAAGTGGATTTAGATCTTTCCCTTTAAATAGCTAGGATGGAGGTTTCCATTTCAATGTATAAGATTGTAACACATTATTAAAATTTAAAAAAAGCAGTTAATAATTTATATGTCAATTTGTAATTTAAAATCGAACTTAATTGTTTTTAAATTTAAAATAAAGTTATATTAATGTGATTTTTTTATAATTATAAATCATACAATAAATAATTTATTGTATTTTATTTATGTATTTATGTAAATAAGAAGATCTGAATCCAAATAAGTAATCTATTTTGGTTTAATAATGACTGAAAAAGACAACACACCTAACAGAGACACAAAATTTAGTATTTTATTTGTGAAGCTAGAGAAAGGCCAAATATTTTGTAGTCATAAAGAATTGGTTGTAATTCTACTGATACTTTCTGTGTTAGAAGTACAGAACTAGGTATTTGTAGTAAATTTGTAGTCAATCTACTAAGGCTTTTTTTAAAGCTGAAATTGAAAGTTTGGAGGTAGAAGGGCTTGGTATTTATTGTCAATCTACTAATAAGGGTGTGCAGGTGAACCGAAAAATTTGTAATTCAAGTAGAAGATATATGATTGCTAGGTTTTATTGTGGGAGGAATGCAACTGTGAGGTGTTTATATTTATAAATTGTTGAATTTTATGTTTTCATTTCATTAAGTTCTCTTTTGTTAATGTGTTCCTTTGTCTACTTTTTGTTTTCCTTTTGTGTTTTTGAGAGGAGAAAATGAGAATTCCAAAATCTTATGATTTGTTTTCTTTTTTCTTCTTCCGCTAAAGAACTTACCAAGTTACCAAATTGATTATTAGACTATTTAATAAAATTGAAAGAAAATAATAATAAATTGGAAAGAACCAATGGAATAATTACAAATATATTTTGTGAATTTAAAGAATTAAAAATCAGAAAAAAAAATTATAAAAAAAAATTAGATTAGATTTTTAAAACTCAAAGGCCTTAGAACATTTTTGCTTATATTATATAATAAGCATACAATGGAGCATATAAAACTACACAAGTGCATTTCATATATTATAAAAAAAGAGCAAGATTCAAAAAAAACAAAAAACAAAAAAAAAAACCCTTTAAAAAATTGGGATTTTGAATCTTTGATACTCTCTCTCACAAAAGTCCTCTAGATTGGAGAATCATCACATTACAATTTATATTTCTTTGGCCACCAATTGCTAATAGTGAGCTCAAAGTTGAACAAAACAAACCACCTATTTAAACCCCAGCGGCTCCAAGCAACCCCCACAACCACTGCTATATTCAAATTTAATTTCCAGATGCCAGGAGTACTTCGAAGTGGTCTATAATATGCTACCGATAGTTCAGTGACAAATAAACTTGCCTTCGGATGATAAACCAAAACATTTCAAGTTCAATTCATTCTATTATTAGAAAAATGTTTGAGAGCTCTAAAATATAAGTTCTAAAGAAGCTTTAAGGGGTGAGTCTCATCCATTGATGTGATATTTTTGCTTTAGTTTTTCTTCCTTTTTTTTTTTGTGAAATTTTCACATCATTAAAGCTCGAAAATTAAGGGAAAGTATCATTGCTGCTATTATTAAGTGATGTACATATAGATATTTGAAATTTACTATATGTCCAACGTGGCCCTAAAAAACGAGGTCTAAACTTATGTTGATGTTGAAAAATGATTTGGAATTCTAATTCTTGAATTCTAAGAGAGCTTTAATTATATAAATCTCACTATTTTATTTTTTACTTTTTTTTCTTTACCTTGTCATGTGTATAGAGTTTCATTTAGAACTCTATACATATAGCTCTCAATCACTACCGGTTGATATTTTACACTTTTGGCATGTGTTCCATTGCTACAATCTCCTGCAACTACATTCATAATGACATTCAAATGTCACATAACATGTTTTTCCAAAGTTGGTCATGTTTAAATTGTTTAGTACATAAAAAGATGAGAAGTTAGTACAATCATATTTGAGTAATGCTATATAAATTATAATAAACATTACAATTTTTTCTTAATTACTGATATAACATCTATCATATTATTGAAGGTACGTGGCATTAGTACTACTGCCTTAAGTGTATCTGGCAACATGTCATATTCAAAGTTTATTTATTATTTGACCAGAAAACAAAATATCAACAACAAAATTACTATGGGCGAATTATATGTAAACGAGAGAAGAGAAAATAAACTATCAATATATTAGGGGCACTGTGAGGATCCTCCCGTATATATTATTTTTATGTATTATATTATTGAGCATAAATTGTATGATTATATGTTTAATTTGTGTTTATCTGTCTATTTGTAGAATATCTATTAGAGTACCGATTTAGAATTCGAAATTGATAACCAAAACGGATTCAAAAATTAAAATTGACTAGTTCAATAGATTAATTGGAATATGTAGAATCAATTGACAAATTTAATTAAAATTTGATTCGGATCAAAACAATTAGAATAAATTAATTAGACTTGATTAGGATTAACTAAGCTTAAGCTAGATTAATTAACATAATCTAATTCCTTATATATATATATATATATGTTAGGTTTTTATTTTTAGCAATCCCGTTTGACAAAACTTCTTTCAGTTGTAATTGTATTTGATCTTTTTATTTCAGTGAAGCTATGAGTTTTAGATGCGAATCCAACCCGAATTGTGCCTTGCAGAGAAGTTTGTGGTGTTAATCTTATCATGTTTGCCACTTCGCTGACTATATCAGGGATCGAGCTGGAAGTTGAAGTTGCTTGTCTGCTTGAGCGGCCATTTGTGCGCTCGAGCGGAGAATCTTTAGTTCCAAAAGTTTGAACTATCTACAAAAGTATTGAAAGTTGTGTTTTTGCGCTCGAGCGGAACTTCCTGTACTCGAGCATCAGTCCGCTCGAGCGGCCATTCTTATGCTCGAGCGGAGATCGTGGATCAGTTTTCTATAAAGATGTGGTTTCATCCGTTTTTAGGGTTACGGTTTCTAGATCTCCTTTTTGAGAATTAGGGTTTTCATCTGGAGCTTCTTTGCTAATTTCTTTGATGTTTGTTTGAGTTTAACTCATGGTTTGAGAAGTATACATCAAATGATTGTTTGTTTCATTCAATATAATAGAGAGAGTTGTTCTTCAGTGAATTCCGTGGAATTTGAGCCTGAAGCTTTGGTGGATTCCGAAGTGGCTCATCGTCGTGGATTCGACATTGGTATTGTGGATTCAACGTTGGGCAAGACAATTCCGATGTAAAGACAGGGCCGGAAGAGGCATATAGAGGTCGATTCGATTCAGGCGTGGATTCGCTAGGTAATTGAGAGTACACTTGTGTAATTCCTTCATGTCTTCTTAGTGGATTGTTTTGTGGGTTTTGCCCATGATTTTTTTTATCACAATTGGAGGCGCTCCAATTGTGATTTTTTCACGTAAAATTATTGTGTCGATTTGTCTTGATTGTTAGATTGGGATTGTTATTTACTATTTAAAATTGATACATAATCACAAATCAACATCTAGGAGATTTCTAGATTTTTCAATATATATATATCTGTGTGTGTGTGTGTCTTAAGCATGTTGAACTCATTTTTCTTTCTTCAACAAAGTGTGGCTGAGAATTTAGAGAGAGAGAGAAAGAGAGACCAACTTTTAGAGAGGGAGTAGATAGATTGTAGAGAATTGAAGGGAATTGAAGAGATTAAGCTAGTAACTTCTAAATTCAGGCTCTAGGTAAGATCATTACACACAATTCTTGTAGATAATCTATGTAGAGTTCACGAAGTTTGTAGAATCAATTGCATATAATTAAGAGGAAAATGTTAGAATCACTTGAATTCTTATAGGATTGAGTGGAAATTGGATTTGCATGCATAATTCTTCATCTTTAAGCTTGATTTTCTACAAATTCATACATGCATGGAGTTTGTAAATGCTAACTTAAGGGATTTTTCATGTTTTTACACTCCTTATTTTATTTAATTATGTTTTGAAAGGAAAGAAGTTCAATCCATTATATACATGGCAAAAATATTAAGTTTTGAGTTTTGTTTTGGAGAATTGAAAAAGAATTTGAGAATATGGTTTCATAATTTCCATGAGTTCATGCTTTATAAAGAGTTTCTTCAAGTCCTTATTAGTCATGCACGCTTTGAACATGAGAGACACATTTTTAAACTTCAAATTGCAATCTGGAAAACCCAGAATTCGCCCAATTCGCTTGAGCGACGGATCTATAGCTAGAGTGCACTTTGCATGCTTTCAATATTTTTACAGATATTTGCAGTTGGCTCGAGCGACCAAGTATGCACTCGAGCGAACTCAACTTTACGTTGCACTTGGCTCGAGCAACCAAGTGATGGCTCGAGCCTACCTTAATGTCTCCTAGTACTTTTGCAGTCAGGCCACACAGCTTGAGCGACCAAATGTGTGCTCGAGCGAAGACCTTGTTTGCAACAATCATTAGCAAACACTCATAGGTGCATATTTGCATCTCTATACCCTTTTAAGCATTCTAAAGCATCATTTGGACATTCTTAATCATGGAATAAGCTAGAAATACATGTAAGATAATTGAATTAAGGTGCAATATTTGTTTTGTACATTTGCTACAATGTGTATCTTTGTTATGTATTTTGTGTAGGTGGTCATTTGAGGCCTAATACATGTGCCAACCCACTGTGAGTAGTATCTTTGTAAAGATATATTCAAATTTATTTTGAATTACTTCAAGAATGTTATTTTGAAATGTTATTTTGACTGAATAAATGATTGTCTCATTTGAAATGTATTTGTGGCATCCTTTAGTGAAGCCCTCGCCTGGGGGAACCAATACCATGCCCCTTTGTTTGATAAGGCCCTTGCCTGGGGAGAATAATACCAAGGCCCTATGTTATTTGATTATAGAGGTCTCTAATGTTGACCCTAGTAGTCCCTTTGCTTGACCTACATGGTCCCTTCGTTTAGACCCATGTGGTCCCTTTGCTTGACTTACATGGTCCTTTCATTTAGACCAATGTGGTCTCTTTGTTGGCCTTCATGGTCTCTTTGATATAAGCCTTCAGGCCCTTTACTTTGCGTTATTGGATGTACCACATATGAGTTATGATCCATGAACTTTTGATTTGACAAGTACTTAATTATGATTTGTTCCGAAACTCATGAGATATACTTTGTATTATACTAGACATCATTCATTTAACTTCTTTATACTGATATTACTCACTAGGGTTTAGCTTACCCTTTTCCCCTATATATATGTAGATGAGCAAATGGAGGGTCAAGTTTAGAGAACCTTGAGAGTCCACCCTCTGTAAAGCCACTTTTGGAGTACCTCCGTGATAAGGCATACTTGGACTAGAGTGGAGCCAAGGCGTATCAACCCTTTGTTTTATGTTGTTTTGTTTTTGTCATTTGGTGACATGTTTTGAATGGATATTATGTATAAGGAGTGTAACTGGATGTGTTGTACTTATGTATCTATGAATGGATGTATGAAGTTTTAAGTTCTAAATACTTATGAAATTTGCATGTATGCACCGCTCGATAAACGTAGTTATATTCTATTATTGCTTCTGCAGAACCCCGATTACTATTATTACTTATTTGTTTCATTTTTGAGGTCAGATAATCTAGGATTACTAGTTGGTCATGGCCTAAACCTCTTGAAGCGGGTTTGGGTTGTAGCAGGCATAGCTTTCATTTGCACTCCCATCTATTGATAAGTGTTTTTCCCTTCTCCTATTTGCACATAGTTCCCTTAATTACTTTTACACTTTTGGAAAAATAACAATTTAGTGGAAAGTTGTAAAAAAAAAATCAGTTGCATGAAAAAACTCGTGACATTTTCTATAAATATTTTAAAATTTATTATTATTGTCTAAATATTTTTTTAACTTGTACTAAATTAAAATTTTGGAATATTTCAGTTCAGGTTAAATTTTAAAAAATAATTACAGATAAATCAAAAAATTCACAAATATTAATTATTAAAATCATAATCTTTACCATCAAATTGTAACAATTTTTTTAAAATATCACTATGTACTAATTTTCCCTTAAAATTTTTAATTTTTTTTTTCTCCAAGCATATTCTCTTTCAATTAGGAATGTCAATGGGGTCAACGGGGCAGATATTAATTATCTGTCTCCATTCTCCTATAATTTTTTTTTTTTTGAGGTATCATTCATTTTTTTTTTATTTAACAGCACAATCAAATACACATTAGTTAATTAATTAAGAAGTTTATTTTAAAATAATTAAATTTATAATCTTGAGACAATCAAATAAATTTTTAGTAATAGAAGCAAAAAAAAAAACTCAAAAAAAAAAATTTGTGATACTGGTTTTGGAAATAAACCAATTTGGAAATTCTGCAATTCAAGTGTTTAAACATGTGGATATATATATGTATGTATAGATATATACCTTTGGGTTGTTCATGGGAAGCACTGAATCGAGAAGAAATCGAACTAGAAATCAAACTATAAGAAGAGAGCCAACGCCATTACAAATTTCTCAAACTCTCTTTTTTCTCTTCTCTCCAAAATGTATCACAAATATACTAAAATTTGATAAAATAGTAGTACAGTCCCCAATTCAATCAAAATGAACTACTCATATACTGAAATAACAAGGCAAATCTAGGTGCGGTTTAAAGGTAAAATTATAAATCAAACTGTGAATGGCGAATTGGAAAAAAAAACTATTGCAATTTGGACGGTTTTAACTTCTTAGTTAATTGTAGAATAATTTTAAACAATTATCAAATATTTGCATAATATATAACACTAGTTTGCATAATATTTTTTTATATACCAACTAATTCTAATCATATATATAACACTATTTTGTAACAATTTCATATCTTAAATCTCTCTTACATTGATTTTTACTTTAATATTTCAGTTTATGCAATATATTGGTATGCCTCAAGAGAAAATGTCATGAAATATATATGAGGGTACTTTGAAGCATTTGTCAATTAGAATCTAAAATAGTAACAAAAACATAACAGTTTAACAGGGTTGCCAAGTAAAAGCATAAAACCAGTTTGATAAGAGATGAAAATGTTTGAGAGTGTTTGATAGCATTCAAATGATATGAATGTTTTCTATTTCAATGTAATAGTACACATACCTCATTTTTAAGAAACATTCAAGTTTCGCATTCACAACAAAAACTTTAAGTTGAATTCGACATTCCAAGTTCGCCATAAATAAAATTGAAATGTTTCTCGCTTAGGGGTTTTGTGAAAATATCCGCCAATTGCTTGTCAGTGTTTACAAATTCAAGAGCAATATCCCCTTTTTGAACATGATCTCTTAGAAAATGATGTCAAATTTTAATATGATTTGTTCGTGATTGTTGAACCGAATTTTTGCTTAAGTTGATGGCACTAGTATTATCACATTTAATAGAGATGTGATCATAATGCAAATCAAAGTCCTCCAATTGTTATTTCATCCATAGTACTTTGACACAATAGTACTTTGGCACAACAACTTCCGGAAGCTATATATTTTGCTTCGACCGTGGATAAAGCAACCAAAATTTTCTTTTTGCTAAAACAAGATACTAATGAGTTCCTAGGAAAGTAACAAGTACCGCTAATGCTTTTTCTATCAACTTTGCACTTGGCAAAGTCGGCATCCGAGTAACTAATCAAGTCAAATGCAACACATCTAGGATAAAACAATTCCAATTTTTGAGTGCCAACAAGATAGCTAAATATTCTTTTAACAGCACTAAGGTGTGATTATTTAGGTTTTGATTGATATCTAGCCACAAGCAAACACTAAATATAATATCGGGTCTACTTGCGGTTAAATAGAGAAATGAGATGATCATACCTCGATATTTTGTTTGATCAATGGACTTACCCTTTTTATCCTTGTCTAGCTTAATTGATGTGCTCATAGGTGTTTCGGCTACTTTTGAGTCATTCATACTAAACTTTTTGAGCAGTTCCTTTATGTGCTTAGTTTGGTTGACATAAATCCCTTCCTTACATTGTTTGATTTGAAGTCCAAGAAAATAATTTAGCTCTTCCATCATGCTCATCTCAAACTCATCTTGCATACACTTAGCAAAATCCTTACATAAAACTTCATTAGTAGCACCAAATATAATATCATCCACATATATTTGCAAAACAAGTATATCATCATTTTTTGTTTTAACAAAAAGTGTTGTGTCAATCTTTCTTTTAGTAAAACCATTCTCAATCAAAAATTTGTTTAAACATTCATACCATGCACGAGGTGCTTGTTTCAAACCATACAAAGTTTCGAGAGTTTAAACAAATGATTTGGAAAAGTATGATTTTCAAAATCAAGAGGTTGTTTGACATAAACCTCTTCATTTATGAGACTATTTAAAAATGTAATTTTTACATCCATTTGATAAAGTTTAAAATCTCTAAAACATTCAAATGCAAGTAACATGCGAATGGCTTCTAATCTAGCAACCGACGCAAAGGTTTCATCGAAATCAATACCTTATTCTTGATTGTACCCTTGTACTACCAGTCTAGCTTTATTTCTAACAATGGAGCCGGATTCATCAAGCTTGTTTCTAAAGATCCATTTTGTGCCAATAATGGTATGATATTTAGGTCTTGGCACTAGTTCCCAAACTTTGTTTCTCTCAAATTGGTTGAGCTCTTTATGCATAGAGATCATCCAATGTTCATTGAATTCTGCTTCTTGAAAGTTTTTTGGCTCAATTTGTGAGAGAAAAGCCAAGTTACCACAAATATTTCTAAATGAAGAGCGAGCAGCAATACCTTTGGTGGGATCTCCATGGATTAAATCCTTAAGGTGATTATGAACAAATTCCATTCTCTTGGCAAGTCATCAATGTTTCCGCCTTCTTCTTGAGGTGGGAGAATGAGTTGTTCATCCTCTTTGTTCACTTCACATGTTTGATCATTTTCTTTGTAGATGCTTGAACCTTCTACACTTGTCTCCAATTCTACAAAATCATCACTAACAACTTGCTTCGGAGAACAAATGTTAGTTTCATCAAATGCCACGTGTATAAATTCTTCAACAACAAGAGTTCTTTTATTAAAAATACGACAAGCTTTACTAGTTAAGCAATAGCCAAGAAAAATTGCTTCATGGAATTTTGAATCAAATTTACCCAAGTTGTCTTTACGATTATTGTGCACATAACATTTACAACCAAATACATACAAGTGGCTAATGTTGGGTTTTCTACCATTTCAAAGTTCATAAGGAGTCTTTTTTAGAATAGATCTAATCACAGCACAATTTAAAATATAACAAGTGGTTTGAATGGCCTTGGCCCAAAAATATTTAGAAAGATTATTTTCGCAAAGCATTGTTCTATTCATTTCTTCTAGGTCATGTTTGTTTTGCTGATTAGAGTGTAGGATTGAGGTAGTAATGAAATGGGTCCCACAATAACTTTTTTGTTTGCTTCCTTATTGAGTGGGACTGCTACTCCACCTAGAGTAGTACTCCCACACCCAGTTAGATTACCTTTTCCTCAGATGAGCTGGGATTGAAAAATCGACCCCCTGGCTTAGAGATTGGAATACACTTTTGCCTTCAATTGTTGCCTATATATATGTGTGTGTGTGTGTGGCAGCAAGGAAATAATGGGAAAGACACATCTATGGCATCAAGGAAACGACGGGAAATCATGACCGACAAGAACATCAGATCAACAATCAATTACGGTAATACCTGATTTTGTAAAAAAAATTATCTTCTCTTCTCCATTAATGTACATGTGATGGTTAAGGGTTTTTTTTTTTTTTACTGGTTGATATTTCAATGGTTTTTATGAATGGATTGTGGGTTGATGGAGTGTGTATTGCAATTATGAGTCCAATTTTTGGGATTTTTGAAGGATTTTTTTCATAAATTCTTTTTTGAGTCTTCTTTGTTTTGTTATGTAAATTTCACTCTAACAAAACTTCTAAAAAATTCTTGCCCAATAGATCTTATCATATCATCCATGTAACTAGAACAATATACCCAGTAGTCTTGTTTAGCTTTCAAAGTTGCCAAATGCTTGGATGATCTAAACATAGACATATACAGAACATGGTCACTTCCTCTTTTTCTTCAAGCCATATAAAAAAGTTAAATATTAAAAATAAATTAATAAATCTCTATTATGAATCACATATTTTTGTTAATAATTATATATACAAGTTTGGATATGTTTTCAACCTCAAAGAACACAGAAGTAAGAAAAATTATAAAACTCTACATCAATTTGTTGTTTATGTATTTTCAATCACAGATAAAAGAAAAAAAATTTAAATCTCTGCCTCAACTTGTTGTTTATGTATTTTCAATCACAAATAAAAGAAAATTTTTAAAATCTCTGCCTCAATTTGTTGTTTTTTCAAATTAAAACAACGATTATAAATCTCTCTCTCCCTCTCTTCAAGAGGTACTGATTGTGTTTCTACTTGTAAATTATTTTTAGTAAACAACAAATGTATATATATTTTTTTTTTGAAAACCAAGGGGTAAGTTCATCGTCAATTTTATTATAGAAACTCTCTGTAATGGTTTTTGGAAGATGATATTTGGTGGTTCTGTTTTGGAGGCTTTTGTTCTTCTTTGTGATATATGTTTAAAGATTTTACTTGATTGTGTCAATTTTCCATTATTTGTTATAGGTTGCACCTGGATCTATTATAGGTCTTCTACGTTTGTAAGCATTTTCTTTATTCTTTTATATTGGTTGGTAATGGAAGATTAATTGGTGCATGTTTGCTATTTGTATGTTTATCAAAAATAGTGTGGATTTGGTATCATTAAATATTTCTTTCACTTTAATAGAGTTCAATGAGTGAGAGAAGCTAGAGTTTCCATCAGTTTCATGTTGATTTTGTGTTCTTTTTTACATAATCAAAATCCTTAACTTTGTATCTCTTTCTCTATTGTAGAAACACATTAATGATGACAAATTTTATGTATTTGGCAAATTGATGTACATATTGGCCAATTATTGACTTTCTCCAATGTTTTGTGTAATTGATGGGAACCACCTCTATGTATATTTTTTAATCTTTCTTTTTAAATTGTTATGCATTTTTGGGCTTAAAAATATAGTTCAAAGCTTATTACAAATTAGAAATTATTCTTTTCACACAATTTATTTAGGCAATGACAACCAAAGTACACCAGGATCTTTTCAACCAAAGTACTAATATGCTTATTATAGATGCTAATTACAATCTTGTGGTTAGTATGATCTCATGGTAAAGTAATTCAATTAGCCACAAATTACTTGTGTTTTCCCTCAATACTAACATATATGTATATTCATTTTTATTTTATTTTCTTTTATTTGTTTTGTTATGGTGCTGATTTTGGTTTTATATTGTTTGATTCAATGTTTTATTATATGTGTAGATGGATAATAATTATCCTATTGCAAAAGGGAAGAAGGACCTCAGTCATGCATTTGCATCCCTTTAACATATGTTGCATCCATTAATTATGCATATGTTGTGTACATGGTAATGTTACATGCGGCCTTGGAGACAAACAAAACTAGGTTGCAATTGCATTGATCACCTCATCCATATAGAACACAAATTGACCATTTGAATAGGTTGGTCAGAAATAGTGAAGTAAGTTGTCATGATATGCTACAAATGAATAGACCTTCATTCATGTTGTTGTGTGGGTTAGTACAAAATGTTGGATTGAGATATTCCAAATATGTTGTCTTAAAAGAGCAAGTAGCTATGTTCTTGAATGTCCTTGCACATCATACTAAGAACTGAAAAATCAAATTTAATTTCATTTGGAGTGGTCAAACCGTTAGTAAGTACTTCAATGATGTTCTTAAGGTTAATTGCACAGATGATAGATGGAGGTGGTTTCAGCTGTAACTCATTTGCAAATTGATTTAGGCAATACATTTTTTTTTTTTTTGAAATATGTTAATTTCTATATTATTTTTTTATTGTTAGAATTGTCTTGGAGCCTTAGATGGAACTTATGTTAAGGTTCGTGCCCCAACAGTAGGCAAACCAAGGTATAGAACATGGAAGGGGGAAATTGCCACAAATGCATTAGGTGTGTGCTTCCAAGACATGCAATTCATATATGTCCTGCCTAGATGGGAAGGGTCTACTTCTGATTTTAGGATACTTAAAGATGCAATCAGTAGACCAAATGGGTTGAAAGTGCCCATTGGTATGATAATTACAAATCCTTATATAAATAGCATGCATTTCTATAACTTAAAAATTTCTTACTTACGTAATGAAATTATTTTATATAATTACAAACTACTACTATCTTGTAGATTCAGGTTACACAAATGGGGAGGGTTTTCTTGCCCCTTATAGAGGGCAGCGTTACCACCTTTCCACATGGAGAGAGGGAGTTCTTCCCATAACTCCAAAAGGGCTTTTTAACATGAAACACTCTTCTGCTCGTAATGTCATTGAGAGGTGTTTTGGGTTACTTAAAATGAAGTGGGAAATTTTGAGGACCTATTCTTACTTTCCAAGCAAGACTTAATTCCGCATTATTACCGCATGTTGCCTTCTCCACAACCTCATAAAACATGAAATGCCCATGGATCCACTTGATGATGAGGAAAATGGTCCCCTAATTCCTCCTCCAACTGAATTAGGGGATGAATTCATTGACGGTGTGGATACATCTGATCAAAGGAGTGATTGGAGAACTACTTTGGCAAACCAAATGTTTAATGAATGGTAAGCGAGCAGACGCTAGGGAAATAACCTATAAATGAAGAAATATTTTTTGTTAAATATTGTTGTATGAAACCTTTTATATTTATTATTGGATATTCACTAGAAGACATGTAATTCAACTATTTGAAAATATTGCTTGTGGTATTTGTAATGAATATTATTTTGTTAAATATTGTCTTATGAAACATTTTTCTTGTTATTGGATGTTTAATATAAGACATGTAATTGAAATATTTGAAAATTTTTATTTTGGTATTTGTAACAGATATTGTTTATGTTGCTCTGTTATTTATGAGAGATGTTGATGTTATGATATACATATTAGTATGGATAACACATGTAACAAAATATCAAAAAACAATGCAAAAGCAACTTGAAGGTTTTGGAACAAGCGTAAGGAGGATTTCCTCATTGGGGCTATGAAGGATGTATTCTTAAGCGATCCTAAGTCGAAGCATGATAATAACCAATTTAGGCCATGCTTCTATAATGAATGCGAGAAGAAAATCTTACTAGCATTTGCTAGAACTGATCTCCGAGCCTCTCCTCATATAGAACCAAAGATTAAACTATGGAGGAAACAATATAGCACTCTCTATGATATGGTGAATGCCAGTGGTTTTGGCTAGGATGATTGTGAGAAGATAGTCCTTGTCGATAGTGATGATGTTTGGTCAAACTATGTTAGTATATAAATAATTTATATTTGTTTACTTTTTTAAACTTGAATTTATTGGTTTTTGCTTAGTAAACTATGAATTGTGATAGTTTAAAACTCACTTGTGAAGAAATTGCCAGACGTAAAAGGAATGAGAAACAAGCTATTTCCATATTATGAAGATTGGTTTATTTTCTTTGGCAAGGATAGGGCCATTGGTGAGTTAGCTGGAGGTCCAGCTGATTTAGTTGTAGCCATGGAGAATGAGGAAGCAATTGAAGAAAAAGGAGTTAAGTCCCCGGTGGAACAATTCTGGTTTAATGAAATTGACATTGATTATTCAATGTCACATTCAGGTAATATAACCAAACATCTTGACTCGTCTAAACCTCCTGACTTGTCTATAGTCGGGAAAAAGTGAGTCAGACCTGCTTCAGGGATTTCCCAAGGACAGCCTGAGATGGTTATTACTTTTGGAGCATTCTTTGAAAATACTAATAGTAGGATGGTAGAGATAGCTCATAAGATAGGGTATTCACATGACCTATCCCAACAAAGGAGGTTGGTCAATACAGAACTCTTGAAACTACTAATGAGTACTGGCAAAGGTTGAAGGTAGCATCAATGATAGTCAAGGATGAGGAGTGGGGTAATTTGTTCTTCAGTCTAGAGGAGGATGACAAGATGGAGTGGGTTTGTATGCTATTGGAAGGGTCTATTATTTGAGTATGGAATGAGCTATATGATGGTCTTTTTGAATATGTAATATATTATCTGTATGATGGCCCTTTTGAATTAGTTGTATGATGGTCCTCAATGACTGTGTAATATGACTTCAGCAAATGACCCCTAGGAAGGCACAGTATGGTGCATAATTTCATATGGAAATTGTCAACAACACTAGGTTGTTATGGACTTACCTGGTATGCTCTGAAATTTTCATATCCCAAGCTATGAGAGAAAAGGCTCACTTTTTTGTAAGTATGGGAACAATCAATTTCATATATTTTGGACATCTTGCTAGACTATGTTATAAATGAATATATGTTTTTAGTGGTGAATATTATTGTTCTCTCTCTTAGAAGATGGTGATTTTTGTTTATACATGAAGCTGATAATTTTTGCCTATATAACATGCACTTGCATTATTTAATATTTAATTTATTTTGATTTTGCACAAGTTAATTTTATAGGTTCAAATTTTGGCACGTTTACCGATGCTTATTTATCGTTTGGTCAAGCAAATTATAATAAGAAAGCCATGACCATATTTGGTAGCCAGGTTTAACATTTAACCTGCCCAGATTTTATTCTTCATGCATTTGTTAGTTTGGCCTTTGCCCAGATTTTATTGTCAATTGTAAAAGGGCATTTATGAAATTTCACATATTAATCCCATTTAAAAATAACCAAACAAACAAAAATAATTGCTATGGTATTACTAATCTAGTGGTGCATAAACAAACACTTTTTATCTTATATCTCCAATCTAATACCACTACATTACTAATCCCCTCACCCAATCCCACTGTACTTATAATCCCATTCAACCTAATCCGCTAAACAAACGTGACCCTAAGGTTCTATTCTTCCTTTCTACTACACTATTTTGTTGAGGAGTTCTAGGTGCTGAAAAATTATCTCCAATTCCATGCTCTTCGCAAAACAATTCAAAATTTTCATTTTCAAGTTCTTTATCATGGTCAATTTGAATATTAGAAATAAGAAAGCCTTTTTCATTTTGAATTTTGTGACAAAGTTTTGTGAAAGAAGAAAAGGTTTCATCTTTCTGTGCCAAAAACATAACCCAAGTAAATCTTGAAAAATCATCAACAACAACGAGACAATAATATTTACCACCAAGACTAGATGTCCTTGAGGGACCAAATAAATCCATATGCAATAATTGTAAAGGTCTAGTGGTGGAAATATGAGATTTAGATTTGAAAGATGTTTTGGTTTGTTTTCCTTGTTGACAAGCACCACAAAGTTAGTCTTTTTCAAATTTAATTTTTGGAAATCCAACGACCAAATCCTTTCTCAAAAGTTTAGCAATTAAATCCATATGAGCATTACCAGGTCTTCTATGCCATAACCAATTACCATATTACTAGGATATAAACATTTAACATCACTAGCATATAGATCATTGAGATGAAAAACATAAACATTGTCAAGGAGATTTCTAACCAACAGTGCTTTATGATCAATTATCCTTTCAATTGTGCAATGAGATTTATCAAAAATAACTCTATTGCCCTTATCACATAATTGGCTAATACTAAGTAAATTATGCTTAAGTCCATCTACAATGAGAACATTTTCAATAGAAGGTTTATGAGAGATACCGATGCCACCAATACTAATGATTTTTCCTTTCTTGTTGTCTCTAAAAGTGACAAATCCTCTATCTTTGGATAATAGGGTAGTGAAGAATGATTTGTCTCCGGTCATGTGTCTAGAGTATCCACTATTAAGGTATCACCTTTCTTCTTTAGCTTTGGCCTTAAGGCATACCTACAGTAAGACGATCGAATGTTGGATTTTGGTACCCATGATTTCTTAGGTCCTTCTTAGTTAGTATGATTAGTACCTTTTGCAATCTAAATTTTTTTTAATCCCCATGTTCATATTCTTTTTGAATGGACAAGTAGATATATAATGACCTTTCTTCTTACAAAAATGAAATGTAATATGAGGGTGCGTAATGGAAGGTCCTTTTTCAAAAATTATCTTGAGTTTCTTTTGTTTCTTAATAGGGTCATATACAATGCCTGCCTTATCAAAAATACATCTTTGATTACCAAAATTCTTGTTGAGATTATCTCTTCCTTTTACAAAATTTTCAAGAGTTTTATTCAAATCATCAACATTGTTTTTCAAAACAATTTTCTCACTAGAAATGGTATTGAGGTCATTTTTCAAAGCAAGGTTTTTTTTCTTCAATCATCCATATGCTAGATAAAGATGCAACTAATTTCTTTAACACATTATTTTTGGCACATACTTTTCTAAACTCATCTTATAATTCATTGAAAGAACTTTCAAGTTCTTCATAATTAAAAGTTACCTCATCTTGAGTGGTTTCTTCATCTCTAAGAGCCATTAGACAAAGGTTGACTACTTCATCATTTTCAATTTCATCATTTGAACTATCATCATCACTTTCTCCCCAAGCTGATATTATGGCCTTCTTGTTCCTTTTGTAGTCTTTTCCAAGTTTCTTCAATTTTGGACAATCCATCTTGATGTGTCCCAGATTCTTTCACTCATAGCAAATGATGGGTTCATTCTTTTGGATGTCATCATCTTTATTATACTCTTTCTTGTAGGGTCTTCTTCCTCCATGATTGCTATTCTTGTAGTACTTTTTGAGATTTCTACTAAATATGGCATATCCTTTATCTTCACTAGAATCCTCATTTTCTTCTTCATGGGATGAGGCTTTGAATGCAATTTCACTCTTGTTTTTGTCCTCATCATTCTCATGTCCTTTCATAGTGATTTCATAAGTCATTAGAGAACCCATGAGCTCATCTAATTCAAGAGTTGAAAGGTGCTTTGCATCAATAATGGCTATGACTTTAGCCTTCCAATTCTTTGGTAAACACCTAAGAATTTTTCTCACTAACTCACTGTTAGTATATGTTTTGCCAAGAGATTTTAAAAAAAATTCAATTTCAGTAAATCTAGTAAACATGTTTGAAATAAATTCATCAGATTTCATTTTAAACAATTCATAACTATGAACAAGTATATCAATATGAGATTCTTTAACTTGGTTTGTGCCTTCATAGGTAACTTCAAGTTTGTCACAACTAGATATTCTATTATATTTCTTAGAGTCTAAACCACATACAAGGATGAGTTTTGCTTTGGCATTGGCTAGCAACAATCTATGATCCCTCTCATCACATTCAACTTCAGTTTTAGGCACACTAATGTTGTTCACTAATTTGGTAGGGATTTTGGGACCATTGGTGACTATAATCCACATAGCATAATTGGTGGCTTGAAGATATAGGGTCATCTTATCCTTCCAATAGCTATAGTTATTTCCATCAAACAAGGGTGGCATATTGGTGGCTTGACCTTCAACAGTGCTAGTACTAGCTACGATTGCCATGGATCGAAAACTCTCAAATGGTTAAACCTAAGCAAGAGTCTAGATTCTGATACCAATTGTTACCTAAAAGATAACCTAAGAGGGGAGTGAATTAAGTTTTTACAAAAAAAAAAAAGAAGATAAATAAATAAAATAAAATAAAAAATACTAATACCCCAATAAAAATTACTACTAGTATAGCAAAATATTAATAAGATGTTTAGAAGCTTAAGATGAACAAGCAATAGATATATAGCTACTGAAAGGAAGATAACTTGATTAATCACAAAGAGAAAATATCAGTAAATGATTTTTGACTTAATAGAATGTGATATAGATAAATAAGCAATTATCACACTAACACTCAATGAAAGATAAATATCAGATAGCTATATAAGGTGAGTGATGAGATTTGATGATTAGCACAACAACAACAAATACCCTGTCAGCTATATTAGTGAAGTATAGTTAGCACAAAGAAGTTTGTCAAGTGAGGTAGATAGCACAAAACATTAGATAGCTATATAATTGAAGAGATTAGATGATTAGCACAAGAACAACAATTACTCTAATAGATATAGCAATGACAAAATCAACACAGTGTGTATATCAGATAGTTATATCAGTAAAGAAAATAAAAGAGATTAGAAAAGATGAGGCAAATAGATTTATAGTGGTTCAGTTTCAACCAAGCCCGCATCTACTCCTCAAGCTTCACTTGAGATTTTTCACTATTTTCTAACTTCACAAGGGTACTAGCAATCTCTTCACAAATGGAACAATCCTCCACAGATTTTCCACAGACTTTCCAAGTCCAAACCCTTGCACTCCTTAGGTGATTCTCATTGACACTCAAAGAGTCAAGAAACCTAAGTGTACTACACTCTTACAAGATTGAAATGAAGATGTTTTTTCTTTTAAAGAAAGTTACAAAATTAATCTCTCAAAGATAGATATACAATATTGAAGCTCAAAGTTTTTTGTAAATCCTCTTACAAGAATATATGTTTAAGGCTAAAGGCTTTGTATATTTTATGAAGGAGAAAGAAATAACAGTTGAAGAACACTTTAGAGAATAGAGAAATATGAGAATGATGAAAGATTGTGAATTGTGTATAGCACGTTGTATCTCTTCTGTATCAGTTGTTTGTCTCAGCTGCTTGTTTAGAGCTCAGTGTATAATACAGATTTGAGTGCTCTATTCTTCTATTCTTCTGACAATGCCCATTCTTTTATTCCCGTTGAAGAGATAGGTTGGTGATGGCTGAGAATAATATATAAATCATTACATAGATATTCCCTAACGTTTTGCCCGTTAAGTGATGGGCTATCTAATGAAAAACCTTTGTTTTCTCTTCTCAGCATCTGTTATATATAACAGTTCTCTGCACAGTGGACGTCCTCCCAAATGTCCCAAGTGAAGTTCTGTGTCTGTGGGTTGTCCGCCTGGATGTCCCATGAAGTTTCGATCGTCAAGGTTGTTATTCGCGGTTGTCAAGCATACTGTGTTCTGACGTCCGAAGCGAAATATAACTGAACTAGAATGAAACTGGGCCGAAATGCCCTGGCCAAACATCTGCCCAGTTGTCCAAGCCTGCTCAAAGCTGCAGAAGAAAATTGCCAAAATTTGGCCTGATCAGTCGACCGGCCGATCATCTGGCCAGTCGACTGCCTTGTGTCGGTTTTGGCCTCCTGTGTTTTGCTGCTGCTCTGATGCATTGGTTTGGTACCTGTTTAAGCCTCATTTAGAACCTCCAAATGACATGATTAGTATATAAACAAGGATCAAAATATCATGGAATAAATCATAAGAATTTAATCTATTTTGATCCTCCAAATAAATCAAAACAAAATAAAAAACAATCATCAAAATACAATATGTCTAATAGGGCTTTTTATCTCCATCATCATAATTATGTTCTATTGACACCGATTTCTCATAATCAATACTAAAATATAAGACTTACTCGTTTTATTTAAAACCCTAACTACCATATGCATGTATTTCGAAAATCTCTTCGCAAAATCACATTTTTTATACAATAGAAAACACCACATATCTATTTATAAGATTGTATTGAAGAGAGTCAAAGAAACCCTTACTTCGCAAAGTGAAAAGGAGAAAACTCAAAAATTCACCAGCGATGAAAAGACGAATTGCGTAGATAAAAAAAAGATTTTACTGTGCTCTACGTTTGGTATATGAAACTAGGGATCAAAGGTAGTTAAAACTGGATGAAATTGAGGGTTAATGAGCTTCGAAGCTCAAAAATGACCAAAGGGAGAGAGAGAGAGAGAGAGAGAGGAGAGTGAGGAAAATTGAGCCAAAAATGACTTTTAAATGACTGATTTCGAACAGATCACTCAAGTGGTGAAACGAGCGTGGGAGATATGAGACTGCTCAAGCGGTAAAACATATGCTCAAGTGAAGAAAACAAACTCTCAGTATCTCAGACTGTAAAATAAAGTACTAGGAGTCCTAATAGACTGCTTGAGTGGTAGTCCCACTGCTCAAGCGAACAGGGATTTTTCAGAAGTGTTACAAACACCTCGTACCCTCCTTAGATTTGACTTTTCAATAATTTTCTCATTTTATTATTATATAGAAATACAATTAAAAATTTTATTTTTTCAGTTAATTATATTCAATAATTTTTTTTTTGACATGGGAGTATTTATAATTTTTTAAACTATAAGGAACAATCTGTATTTTGAGCAAACTTCAGAGGTGTATTCGTAATTTACCCTATATTATTTGGGGGAAAAATTTTTTTTGAGCTAAAGCATTTCTAAGATAGCAAACACAAATATCTATGTTGAGATAAGGTTTTTTTTTTTTTTTTTTAAATGATTTTATTTATTTTTGTTTAGAGAAAAAAATTACGTGTATCCATGTGTGTTATGATCCGTATATGTATCTGTAAAAAAAATATATTAAACCCTTTAAAATATGAAAAATGCTATGAATTGCACTTTAATTATTTGGAATTTATTCTGAAAGGGATTATATGGTTGGAATTAAATTCGTGTAGTATAAGGTTTATGTATGGAATAAATTTGAACTATAAGATAATGATTATGGTTAATTTCTGGATAGGTAAGTATGAATTTGTAATATTACTATTAAAATATTTCACATATACGCATGTTCCGAACAATTTTTTTATGTTAACATATTTAATAAAGATAAAAAAAAAAGTTACAATAATCAATAAAACAAAATATTATATTCTACACATTAATCAATTATTTTATTTTTTTTCACATTCATTTATTCAAGTACAAAATTAAAATTTTACAAATTACCTTAAATATAACTCTTTTTTTTATCTCATAAAATAATCAAAAAAAATTTAAAAAACTAATTAAAATAATCAAATTTTTAAAGAATACAATAATAACATTCAGTGTGTTTGGTTTCAGTTTTTTGAATTCAGCTTTTTGAAAATTGAGGCTCTGTTTGGTAAGTAATTCAAATTATAGTTCTACCCATTGATTTGAGTGTGTTGTTTGTTTTGAGCTTTCAAATCATAATTCTACACCCATTTCTCAAAATTTAATTCAAAACATAATCATTACCTTTCAAAACTCATAACCAAACTGTTAGCTATATATTTTGTAAAAGTCAGTTAGCAATGCACGAATGGCAAAACCAACCCCAAATAGACCTTAGGCAGGTCTGAAACAGTGGGAAAATGGCCCAAAATGATGGTTCAAAGCGCATGGAAATGAAGCTCATTCAATGGCCCAAAAACAAGGCATTCATGCACAACTCTCAAGCACACTTAAAGAGGAGAAAACATGAGGATATGGCATTCACATAGGCTCTAAAATATGATGCAAAATGACCCAAAAGAATGAAAACACCTCAGTATATGCATGCAATAGACCTCAAATCTCAAAACTAGGCAAGTGTATTGAACTACAAGCATGCAAGACAAGCATCATTCGACCATGAGACCCAAAACCAGAGCTAGGGTAGTCCAAAATATGCATAAAATTAGTTTAAGGCAAGGCCAAAAAGTGCTAAAATCAAGGGTCAACTAAGCATGCAAAATAAGCTAGTGAACCATGATTTGCACTACAACTATATGAAACACATGAGAGCTCACCAAACCAGCTAAAAACAAAAGTATTCCATGCCAAATAATGCCCAAAAACCCACTGAAACTCAGTCAATCCATGCAAGAATGATGTGTCCCTTTGAAAGGCCAATAAGAGGGTTGTTTTACACATGCAAGATAGACATACAAAATGGAAAAACCACCTCGGGAAAAAGGTTATGATGGCCCTAAAACTCACTAAAAAGGGCCTAAAGGTAGTCTAGGAAGCATGCAAGTGAAGGCCCCTTTGAAAGGCCTTGAAAAAGATTACTCTACACATGCATAATAGACACTTTATATGGCAAAACGGGCTCTAGACAGAGCCTATGCAGACCTTAAAACTCACCAAATAGGGCCTAAAATATGGCTTTGAAACATGCAAGTAGGAGCCCCTTTGGAAGCCTAACAAAGCTAGTAAACAAATTAAGGCAGAAGTGCTAGTGAACAAGACAAGGAGGGAGAGGGTCACCCCTCTCTGATTTTGGCTCTCAAAAATACATGTTAACCACTAAAAATCCGTTGGATTTTAG
This sequence comes from Camellia sinensis, assembly GCF_004153795.1. Classification (NCBI taxonomy): domain Eukaryota; kingdom Viridiplantae; phylum Streptophyta; class Magnoliopsida; order Ericales; family Theaceae; genus Camellia; species Camellia sinensis. Next base: position 2,291,442 of record NW_021024553.1, read on the forward strand.
TGGTTAAAAGGCCAAGCAAAGGTCAACACAAAGGCCTTAGGGCATGGCAACCAAGGCCAACACAAATGCTCTAATGCATAGCCCTAAACATGAGGAAATGAAGCATGCAAAGGGGAAGATGACTCCAAACAGAAAAAATTGCTAAACAAACATGTTTATAAGCTAAAAACAAAACTTTTTTCAGTTTATGACAAAACCCAGAAATGCTTGCAAATAAGGCTAAAGAATGAGGCAAAATAAATCTACAAAGAGGGAAATGGTGACTTACCCTTGTAGCACAGCAATGCAGCAAGCTCTGGACCAAGAAAGTGAGCCCTCAACCTCTGAAAAATAGCTACAAGGTACTTAGGATGGTAGTGGAGGTGTTGTGCTTGGAGGTGTAGTGCAAATGGCCAAGAACCTTGGAGCTATGGAGCTTGGATGTAGAGATATAGAGGGAGAGTATATGTAAGCCTCAGCCAAAAACGTTCAACCCTTGCAAATGGAGAGGAGAGCCTCTCTTATAGAAGAAGAGGTCCAAGGCTTCTTGGAGAAGCCTCAAGCAAAGAGACCGAGCTTCTAGAAGAAGCTAAACCAAGAGGGACAAGCTTCTTGAGGAAGCTAGACCAAAGGGGTCAAGCTTCCTCAAGAAGCTTGACAAAAGGTCAAGCTTCTCTTAGAAGCTAAGAAAAAAGGGGCCAAAGCTTCCTTAAGAAGACAAACAAAAGGGTTAAATCTCATAGGATGAGGCAAATGCCTCCCAGCTGGCACAACTATATGCAACTCAGTAAGGCCAAAAAGGAGATAGCTGGCCGACCAATTCAAGTGGTCGGCCGACTACTTCCCCTGGTCGGCTGACCAGGGGTCAAAAGGGCTAACAAGAAAAGGTGGTCGGCCATGCCAAAAAGGTGGCCTTCCAGGTGAATGCAATACAGTGGTGGTATGGGAGACCAGAAAATGTGTCTCAAAAGTGAGGGAGACCAAGGGGTCAAAAATGTCAAACACCAAAGGTGGTTGGCCATACCAAATAGGTGGCCTCCCAGATGAACGCAACACAATGGTGGTATGGGAGATCAGAAATTATGGCCCAAAAGTGAGGGAGACCAGTTTCCCGACAAGAAAACTGGCTGGAAGAGAGAGAAAAGTGGTCTCCAAGGAGAAAGCTGGTCTCCAAGAAGAAAAGGTGGTCTCCCACCCGTGTACCACCTTCCTAACAATGAAACTAGGGTCCATACCAAAAATGAACCCTAACCGATGCAAAACGAGGGTTCGGGGGACCAAAACGCGCAGCCTGGGGCCCCGAAAACAGGCTATTAGGTACTGAAAATGGCGTGCGATTGCAAAGGTGGTCTCTCGGGCCACAGTGTCCCTCAAAAGAGAGGAAACAAGGTGTGTACCAAAAATCGGAGCAAACGGAGGTAGTTAAGTGGTCCCGAACCGAGGCACACGGCCGACGGCTCCGAAAATCGAAAACTGGTCTCCAAATGGGAACAGTGGTCTACGACCACAAAAAGTAGCCTACGGCCATTGAGAGATGGTCTACGAGACCTCTTCCTCCCTTCGAGAAGAGAAAACAAAACCTGGTTCGCAAACCAAGGCAAAGCACA
>NW_021024553.1:2298361-2346267 GCF_004153795.1 Camellia sinensis
GGGTGTGTTTGGTTTGTGTTTTGAGATAAATTTTCAAAAAAAAATTTAGAGAGAGTTTAGAATTTTTTTTGATTTGTTTGGTTGTATATTTTGAAATTAGTTTTGGAGTTTGAGAGTTTGGAATGATTTGATATTTTGTTGTAATTGAATAGATGTGTGAGAGAAAAAGTGATTGAGAAGGAGAGACGAGAGAGAAAAAGTGATTGATTGATGTATAATAAAGAGGGAAGTAATTTTAGAATTTTTTTGAGAAAATTTGTAACCAAACATGTTTTTGAAAATTTTCTTCTAAAGACATGTTTCAAAACACAAACCAAACACACCCAACATTTCTTAAGCCACACGATTTATAGCATTTTTATCTTATTTGAAACCTTTAAATACGTATAGACAAAAGTACCCCATCTTTTTGTCTTTGTTATAACTTTCGAGAGCATTATAAATATTTACAAAACAAAAAAAAGAAGCTATGTGACAACTTACTTAACCTGTTTATGAAAAGCTGCACCAAACATATTTACAACTTATTTTAATTCTTTTAAGCTAATGATCCAAAAAAAAGAAAGTTTATTTGTAAATGATACCAGACGGGGTCATTATGATTTGTTTGATTCTTCTTGTATGCTATTTATTCTGAACTTATTAACAAGCTCAACGAATATAATCTGGCTGGTTATTTGCACTGGCAGTGCTGCTGTATTTCACAATGCAAGCACGAGATTTTCTGATGGCGCTCGTTTTGGACTAGGCGCAGAGGTCTTATTAGCTAGCTCTATTGATCATCACTTTGGATATGATTGAAGTTTTTTCTATTGTATTTATTGATTGTTCTTGGCTGAACAGGTCGGGATAAGTACAAGTCGGATACATGCTCGTGGTCCAGTAGGAGTTGAAGGATTGCTAACAACACGATGGTATGCTAATATTTTCTGTAATGAGTCTATGTTGGAAGTTATATATTTGTGTGGAGTTTTGATGAAATTTAAACGAAATTGACTAATCAAAAACACCTTAAATATTTCTTCTTCTTTTTTCTTTTAGGTTAATTACACAACCTCTACACTTGCACCAAAATTCCACTTTGATCCCTACACTTTCAGTTGTAACAGTCAATCCTTTTTATATTTTAGGTCAAGCGTCAATCTTGCCCTTCTGTCATATGATGCCAACGGAAATGTTTTTTAGTAGTTTTACGTCAAAACCATGATATAGTATAATATTTTTCTCTGTTAAATGCTTTTTAACAATGATATATGCACGGTAAATATCATGATTCGGTGAGGAACACCCAAAAAAACAAAAACAAAAAAAAACTGGTTAGCATGAAACTAGTAAAAAGTGCATTTCCGTTAGCCTTATTTAAATACTAAATGGATGGAAGGGGATGTCAAGTGTAAATTTTTGATTACTTGGAGAGAAACCACCTCATTGTGTTTTTCATATGTTGACCTTGTCTATTGCTGCTGTATTATTAAATTTAGGATCGGTAGAGGAAGCGGGCAAGTGGTTGATGGTGATAAAGGGGTGATCTATACTCACAAAGACCTCTCTCTTCATGCTTGAGTTCATGGAAATGCTTTGTCGAAACACAACCATCGGAGCTATTTTGTTGTTAAAGGTATTATCAGATGATCAGATAAAGTGAGCAAACTCGTCAGCAGGCCTTTTAAGTTGAAAAAGAGATCAAGAGAGTATATTATCTGTTTTTGCTCCATCAACAAATGTACCATTATGTGCAACAATTGTTATATTTGTTTTCTTAACTTAAATAATTTAAATTATTGCCAAATTTCCATGAATTCTAGGATGAATAACTTGTACCTCTATGAAAATAACTCAGAAATCAGACTTTGGAAGAGTTATTGGAGGGTGATACATACACTTTTGAACAGTTGAGTCATTTAATTGAATTTCAGGTTCATGTTCATGTGATTCTGATTGTCTTCCTCCATTAAGGAGTCTCTGAAACTTGAAAGTGCTATGATTTTCTTCATCTCTCAAACTTGAGAGAGAGAGAGAGAGGGAGAGAGTTTGATGATGCCCGGAAGCACCCTCAACTTGCGCACCAACAAAAAATAAATGTCTTAAAACTAGCGATGGGCAATAGTTTGCTTAGGTCAGACCTGTTTTTTCAAAATTTGTGGGTAGTTGGCAGGGCTGGCCTTGAGTTTTTGAGGGTCCAAGGCGAAACAAAAAGGGCGGTTTATGTTCACAAAGATAAAAAATCACCTTCTTTGACTACTGTTGATTGATATTAAAATAGATATTAAAATGTAGTCACACACAAAAAAAAAAAAAAAAGTACCAAAATTAGGAAAATTTTATTCAATTAAAATGTATTAGATATGTATTGAATTAATTGTTGTTTATTGAATATGTTGTTTATGAGTGGTTGAGTGTGGTTACATTGTTGTTTATTGAATATATTGTGTATGAGTGCGATTGAGATTGGTTACATTGTTGTTTATTAAATATATTGTGTATGAGTGTGATTAAGATTGAATTAATTGTTTATTCTAATAAAATTTAATAAACAAAGAAGGTAAAAAAATATGACAAATTAATTTATTCTACTAAAATCTGATAAAGAAGGTAAAAAAAAAAAAAAATTGGCTGCCTATTTTGGGCCATCAACATTTTGTATTTGTATGTAGCGTTTCTCATTCAAGGGCCACTAACATTTTGTATATATTTTTAATTTCAATTGGACCAAATCACACTTGTAAACAAATACGAGTCCAACAAATATTTTTGGATCATTTAGATTGGTCCTAAAATAACAAAAATAATTTGGGTTAATTTAAATTTATAATATACTATAACACTTTACTAAATTTGAGACCCCTATTTTGGGGCCTCATTGGCCTTAGCCCAGGGCGGTACTGCCCCCAGCTAGTGAGGAATGGGGGCAACCTTGTTGGAGATAAGAGATGACTAGAACAACCAGGGATTTGGGCCACAACCTACACCAAATAGCTAATCTTAAGGAGGATGGGGAGGCTCAACCCTCTTCTCGTTACTACATTTCTAGAGCAAAGAGGGAAATCAGGCTCCTTGAGGAGCGTACCAACCCAACTTAGTCATGAACATAGAATAGGTAATGGACCTTATTCAGGAACAGTCTCATCATGCATTTACGCGAATTGGTAGGCACAACCTATCCCCAAGTTATCGATAGGGGTTATGAGTAACCTAAGAGGTACAAGGTGCTTTAGTTTGTCTTGTTCTTCGTCGAAAATAATCAATCCACCGTGGAGAACATTGCAAGGTTCACAATGCAATGCGTGAATGATTATCCTGCCTTCTCTCGTGGATCACCCTGTGCTTCTGAGGTGCATCTTTCTCAAATATGTCATCATGCCTTGTCCCATTTTCTTCACCACCGGGGTGTCCCTTCCCCTGTGGATAGTATGATGAAGGGCATATAATGGTCCGCCAATTGTTTATCTCTCTTCCTCGCATTCAATTCATGACCCTTTCGAGCAATAAGGGTCGTTAATGCCTCAACCGATGAATATCCTGTTCATGGCACCACATGTTTTCTCAAGTTAAGGCTAGTAGCAAATTCCTTACGAAAATGATAAATACAGAGATAAGAAAAAGGACAAAAGGCTGAAGGAAAAAAAAAAAAAGCAAAAGATAGGAGGAATAATAGATTAGACCCATCTTGGTTTTGATTTCTTTTTCACTTTCTCTCACTTTTACTTTCAAATCAAACTTTTAAAACTCAATTCAACACTTTATTCAAAAACCATAACCAAACAAATTTTTTATATTCAAATCATAATTCCACAACTCATAAACTCAAAATACAACTCATACACTCAAATCATATTTACAAAATTCTACCAAACGCAACATGAGTTTTTCATCTTTTGTATTTTTTTAGTGAATATTTTTTTAAAATTTTAAGAATTTTTTTTTTTACTTTTTTAGATGCACATTACTTAGATGTATCTAACTAGTAAAATATTTATAAAAAAATATTTTTTAAAATTTAATAAATACACAAAAATACGAAAAATGTATTGAATTTTTATTTATTTATTTTTTATATTTTTAGTATTTAGTAAAAAAATTTAAAAAAATTATAAATATTATATTTTTTAAATATATTTATGTTAGATGCGTTTAAAAATTAAAAAAATATTTAAAATATTAAAAAATTCAATAAAAATAAAAAATAAAAAAAATAGAATTTTTCGAAAAGTAAATTGTGAAAATTGAAAAAAAGTGAAAAAAAAGAAGAAGAAAAATTCTGGATATATTTGGTTTGAGTTTTAGAGATGAGTTTTAGAGATGAGTTTTAGAAGAAAAAAAAATTCAAAAAATTGTTTGATTTGAGATTTTTCTCAAAAAATTTCTAAATCACTTTCTCTCTTACACATCATTCAATCACTTTATCTCTCTCCTCTCTTCTTCTCAATCACTTTTTTTCTCATACACATTTACTCAATTATAATAAAATATCAAATCATCCTAAACTCCCAAACTTCAAAATTACTTTTAAAATATAAACTAAACAAACCAAAAAATTTTCTAAACTTTCTTTCCAAATTTTTTTTCAAAAATAATTCTCCCAAAAACAAGCCAAACAAGCCCTATAAAAAAAAAAAATCTTTTTTTTTTTTTTTTTTTTGTAGCGTAGGTAGTACCACCAGTATCTCTCTCTCTCTCTCTCTCTCTCTCTCTCTCCAATTATTTTTGTTTCACAAACAGCTGCTCCCCTCCCCTAAGCAAAGCTTTCTTTCTCATCTCCGCTTAACCATTCCTATCACACCTACACACCCCAACCCTTTAAAATGGTCCTCCCTCCAACACAACACCTCGAGCCCTCCTCACTCTACTTCTGTAGATGAATGGCCACCCAACCCAAATGTTTCTTCATTTTCTCTCTCCAGTGGTTCAGTAGTAGGCTGATTTCTTGATGGATCTTGGTGCTGGTGGTATGCTAATGGTGGGTTTGGAAGATGGGTTTGTGGGTGGTGGTTCAGACCCATATACCTCTTTTTCTTTAGATGCTCCTCCTCACACCAATAAGCAAAAGCTGTACGGATCATGGCTTCTCAATAAGCAAGAAAGGCCTGAAGAAGAAGATGACTGGAGAAGCAGCTGCTTAAAAGTGGCCAAGACTACTACTAGTGAAGATGACTTCTCAGCTTCCAAGGCAGCATTGCTGAGAAGTCCTTTGTTGAGATCTAATGGCTCTGATGGTCAGCAAATGCTCAGCTTCTCTTCACCCACCTCACAAGCTGTGCCATTGCCTTATTTTCAGTATCAACACCACTCATCAATTCCTACTACTACTTATGGTAGAGATACAACAGGTAGTAACATTGACCATTTTTTTAAGGCTTTTTAGCTATGTGGGGGTATTCAGAGAATATATATATATATATATATAGTTATATAAATGAGGGATTGAAAGTGATATATCTTAAAAGTTTCTAATATTGGGGGAGTAAAAATGACTCTGGGGTAATGGGTATCTCTCATATTTGCTTGTTAAGCTGGGAAAAGGGAGATGGTATATGTGTGAGGCGAAAATTACATAGAATGAAGTTCCCAACACACTTGTGATTAAAGAAACATTTGGGTTTTTATTCCCAGTACTGGTCGGATGGTCTTTTCATGTAAAATATAAAGATGTATTGGCTTTTGAGTCTTGTCAAAAATATATATATCTATATATATATATATATAAACCCAAATTGTTGGTAATGTTTTCCATACAGTAGAAGCTGTTGAGTACAAATGAAGGAAAAAAAAGAAAGAAGCAAAAGATAGGAGGAATAATAGATTAGACCCATCTTGGTTTTGATTTCTTTTTCACTTTCTCTCACTTTTACTTTTTCTTCTTGTCATATGAGAGACAAGAAATCTATTATTGGTGTAGCCTCCTTAAATGTTGCAGACAAGTTTTAAATTTTGAGTTTCTTGCCATATCCTTTTCTGTACTCAAATTTTTCCTCTACGCTTAAATATTCGACTCTGAAGCTACCAGTAAATAGTTTTGATAATTGTTCAAAGGCTTGATGATTTATTATTTTTTTTTATAAATATTTTTAATGTAACCTGTATGAAGCTACAGACAAAATCGTTGTTTCTCTTTTTATTTTTATTTTTATGTTGTGTTTGGATGAATTTGTGGAGTGAAAAAAAATGGAAAGTAAAAAGTCAAATTTTAATTTCTACTATTACACTTTTCCTTTCTTATCCCATTTCCATACTCTGATTTTGCGGTACACTTAACATAGTAGACTGAAGTTAGCAGTAAATGGTTCTAGTAATTGTTGTAAATTTGTTTGTAGAAGCTGCAGGCAAAGTTGTTGTTATTATTATTATTATTATTATTATTTATTTATTTATTTAATTTTGCTTCATACTTAACCTTTGCTTTTTTCCACTTTTTTTTCACATTCAATCCAGACACAACCTTAATGTTTCTCTCACATATTTTAAAGCCGAATCTTTTGGTTATTGAGTTACAGGGTATGGGTGTGGAGGCATGAATGGTGCAGATATGCATGGGGGATTAACAGTGGTGAGAGGCCCATTTACTCCATCACAATGGATGGAGTTAGAACAGCAGGCCTTCATCTACAAATACATTACTGCCAATGTCCCTATTCCTTCTAATCTTCTCTTTCCTATCAGAAAAGCCCTTGATTCTGCTGGTTTCTCTGGCTTTTCAGGAGGACATATAGTACCCACTACTTGTAAGTTTGATCTCTTTCTCACTATCCAAATATTACCACTTAACTACATTTATTAATGGTTTATTTTTTGGCGAATAAATTGATGTATATCTGCACTGATCCTCTGTTTCAAATCCTTTTGTTCCCTTGTCATGTCTCACATTTCGAGATTTTCACATAATTTAATACTGGTTGTGACTATTTTGGTATAGTTGAATAGGGGATTTGGAGGGCCATCAATCACATAACAGGTTTTGTTAGGATATGTGATCGGTTTGTATGTTTCTAGACTTTTTCTTGACCGTGTATCTATGATGCAGAAACTGCCACACTTGATATAGGGACAGAATTAGGACAAGACTATGGGGGGCTATAACCTCATGTTTTTGTGAAAAATATGATTTGTCATGGCATTTTAGAAATATATATCTCATTTTATACATAAAATGACCCCCAATATAAAAAATACAAATGTCATTCTTATCCCATCTTGCATTCTTTTTTTGTTTTACACCAAAAAAAACTTTTTCATCCTATTAGAAATTGCTTTTATGGTATTTGAAATTTTTTGTGTATAGATATAATTTATATATCATATTGTACATGTGTACTTATGTATATGATAAAAAATTTTATTTGTCTTTTAACCTTCGGGTAATGAAATCTTGGTCCGTCGCTGGATATTGGGTATAAGCGCTCTCTCTCTCTAATATTGTATACATGAAGATGGGGAATCAATTATCTATCCGTTTCAAGTTCCACTAATCATGTGTAGTTTAGTGTTTTTAGCTGCTATATACCCCATTTTTCAAAACAAAAAAATTCCCCATATATATGCTTCTAGTGGTTTCGATATGGGTTTGTTGACCAAGTACTGAGTTCATTATAGGTGATAATCTCCCATAAATCCAAAATTTGTGCATAAGACACTCACCCCAGCACTAGAGTTGGGCTTGGGGGTGTTTAGAACACAGATGTTCAATGTCTTGTGTGTGTTTGTTAAATTGATTGTGTCCATATTTTGTTGTATGTTTGGTAGTTGGATGGGGTGCTTTCCGTTTGGGATTCTCCAACACCACCGATCCTGAGCCAGGAAGGTGTCGTCGGACTGATGGGAAGAAATGGCGGTGCTCGAGAGATGCAGTTGCAGATCAGAAGTATTGTGAGCGGCACATGAACAGGGGCCGCCATCGTTCAAGAAAGCCTGTGGAAGGCCAAACTGGCCATTCCGTCTCCGGACCCACCACCACCTCAAAGCTCATGCCGATGGCTTCCTCTACAACTGCATCGGTGGTGCCTGACAGCCTCTGCTGCCATCCTCAACTCAAGAATTTGCAGCCTGGTGCAGCTAATGACAGGTGAGTAAAACGCTTCTTATCATGTTTTGGCATGTAATTGCCCAAGTCATGTCCAGCTGGTTAAAAATTGGTTTGAGATCAACTTGTTAGGTAAACAAATCAATTTGAAACAAATTTTGATATCGGTTAATTTGTGAGTCTGGCTTGGACTTGCTTGATTTGTTTAAAACTTGTTTGGCATTAGCTCAAAAATAAATATATAAAGCTTGAAACATATTTTTTAAGCTAGTTAAGTTTTTAAACTATATTTGAACTGATTACTTAGCTAGATCCGCTTGTTTACAATCATAGTTGAATCGTGTGTGGTTTTACTCTCTTCATACATAGATTTTCCTTCATGACAAAATTTTACAAGATTTGCTGGTAGAGCTCACTCCTCAAAAGTCTTATTCATGAATTTGTTTTCAGTGTCCAATTATGTGTTTGGCATACACCTTTTGCAGCTTTATATTCCTTCTCAAGTACACCGTTGGTTTATGTTTGTAGAACTTCCAAATGACGATAAAATATGTATGTTAACATGGACTGATTGGTTGTTTCTTTTCCCCATTTCTATTATGATAACACAGGCTTTTTCTGAACAAAGAGAATGTGGGGGAGAGAAGTCAAGCTGCAACAGACCTATGCATGTTATCTCCTGCAATTGGCCTAAAAGAGAACCAATATTGCATTCCAAAGCAGCAGCAGAACCCATATGGTGAATCCTCCCGATCTGAATTTGGACTCGTTTGTTCCGACTCCTTGCTTAACCCTCTGCATAAAAACTCCTCCCACATCAGCTGCAGAAACTATGGTTCCTCCCAAGACCTCAATGATCGTGAAAACGGCTCACAACATTCAGTAGTTCGTCAATTCATGGACGACTGGCCTAAAAACCACACTGATCATCATCATCGCTCTGCCGTTTCATGGCCCAATGTCGATCTACAGACAGACAGGACCCAACTATCAATTTCAATCCCTGTGGCTGCCTCCTCTGATCCCTCTAATGAAAAACTTGCTCTCTCACCGCTGAGATTGTCCCGAGAGCTTGAGATGGGTTTGGGAGTGGGCAGTGTAGTGAGTGAACCAAACCAAAAGCAAGTGAATTGGATACCTATATCGTGGGAAAATTCACTGGGTGGACCTCTTGGAGAGGTATTGCATAGCACTAACAACAGCAGTGGAGGTGATTGTAAGAGCTCATCGGCTCTTAACCTTATGACCGGGGGCTGGGACACCAACCCTATCCCCCAGTTAGCATCGTCTCCTACAGGTGTCCTGCAGAAGATGACATTTCGGTCACTTTCTAACAGCAGTGCTGGGAGTAGTCCGAGAGCAGATAACCACAAAACCCATGAAGAGAATTCATCCTTGTTGCCAGCATCATAATCATTTGACCTCCAACTAGGAAGATGATAATGGAAGGAGGAAGAGTTTTTTTTTTTTTTTTTATGTAGCTTTAGAGAGAGTGAGAGAATTTGTTTAGTTCTGTAATGTGTTTAATTTATGGATAATGGATTTTCTTAGTGGTAAAACATGATTTTGTAAAACTCTTCAATTGCTATTTTAGGTAATCAATTAATGTTGTATTGTTGTGGATGATGATGATGACGACTCTCAAGGTTTTGTTTGGTTTTTTCATGTGCACATGTGATGTTGGTAGATTGATTTTATAGGGAGTTGCTTCTAAGTAGGTTGGAGGCATGTTGGTCGTTGGGTGGTTGTTAAGATGTTAAATGTGGGTGTCTAGTTTCAAGGCACCCAACAGCCCTAATAACATGTGCAGTGATCCGTCCCCCAAGATCTTGGTCCCAGTCTAAAGGTCTTTTCACATAGCAAATTAATTGAAGGAGTTTGGATATAGGGTGGGATAGATGGACACATAATTTTGGGGCCTGGATCCCATGCTATTGTTATCCAACAATAAAAGTAAGAGTTTCTTTCAAGTTGGCCTTTCAATTTGTGAGAGCATTTGGGTTTTACAGACCTATTTTTTGATCGATTTCGGTGATTCAAATAGTTTATTTTTTAAGATTTATTGAGAGGAATATTTATGCAAAAAAACAAAATGATCAGACATTGATAGCTATATATTTGAATCAAATTTTTATTTTAAAAATTGAATAGCTATTCTTGAGATTATATTTGTCTTCCATTTTTTAAAAACAAATATTAGTCAAACATATAGTTACTAATGTCCAAATATTTTAATTTTTTACATGAATATTCTACTTAACGAGTCTTAAAAAGTGAACCAGTTTAGATCACCAAAATCGGTCCCAAAATGAGCGTATCAAGCCCAAACACTCTCAAATTGAGATGACAACTTGAAAATCCTAAAACTAAGCACACATGCAAAATGAAGAATGAAACACAAATATTCCACAACACACCTTTTGTGAGATATCTTTGTTTTATTTTGTATTTTGTATCTATGCACCTACAGCATTGTTGGCTATCTAATATTGTTGATATATTTTGAACCACAAGTACTGTTATCTAATGTTGTAAAATAATTAAGATTAAACATATTCGATTTTGATGACATGAACATAAAAAATAAACAAAATAGAAGATTCCTACTATGAGTTGTGAGTACGTTCTTCTCTCTTTGAGAGAGGAAGAGAACAAGAGGCGAAATGAAGAGAGCAGAAAGTTGCCCAACCTTATGGAAATCCAAGAGCCACTAGCTTTGGGTGCACCCAAATGGATATGGGTTGTGGGACAATGACCCGGCCATATTCAAACACAAGCTTAACAAAGTTCCATGACCCATGGACCTAGACCTGGTTCGGTCCAGTCTGGGTGCCATTGGGGTTGCCCAACCATATGGAAATCCAAGAGCCACTAGCTCTGGGTGCACAAAATGGATATGGGTTGTGGGCCAATGACCCGGCCCAAGCCCAAGCACATGCTTAACAAAGTTCCACGACCCATGTAGATAAACGTGGTCCGGTCCAGTCTGGGCAACAGTGGGGTGTGTGTGTGATAATTTTTAATAACAATTTTGGTCCATAGTCTTGGCACAATTCCATCCACCACTTATCCATAACTCACTTCCTTCAAAAAATTTAGATGCCCAAAGGGCCGAAACCCTTGCAAAACTTTAGGATATAAATACTCATCAATGTATTCAACTTTCGCCAATGTGGGATAAGTGAATTTTCACCTTCCCAAAACCTCTACCATTATGCCCACTTTATGAGACAATGTGTATTCAATTTTTAATGGTTTTATCCCATTTTTTGTGTGGTGTAACCCACTCAGACTTACCTCAATTGATAGTTGGATCCTACTTTAATTTCATATTAAAGTAGCAGAAAAACTATAATTTTCCAACAACTAGAGTTACACAAAATACCTACAAAACTCGATTATCGAACCAATTTAACATCTATGGGTTGAGTTGAGATGGTTTTGGCTTTTCATTATATTGGTTCAATTTTTTATCTTAAAGCAGCCTAATAAAATTGAATTGAAACTCGATTTAGATATGACCCTATGCCTCCGTTTGGCAAGTTGGATTGGAGGCTTTTTTGGCTATTTTAGCCACAAAAGACAAAATAGGCTATTTTAGCCACAAAAAACAAAACATCACATCCAACCCATAATCATTACACTCTTCTCTCACAAAAAAAGTCAAAAAAGCCAAAAAGCCAAAAAGCCCTTCCCAAACCAAGCTTTTTAGCCCAGGCTAAAATAACCGAAAAAGCCAAAAAGCCAAAAAGCCAACCCACTTCCCAAACCAAGCCATATATAATATAAAATTTTTATTTATATTCACATGTCTTTATATAATTAGTCTAATTGGTTTGTTGAAAGGGAAAAAAAAAATGGTCCTCATACAAAAGTTTTTGTTAATCAAAATTTATTTTCCTCAAAATTCTTCTGACCCATCTGTGGAGGAGCTCTTTATGTCCCCTGAAGGTTCTTTGCATGGGGGTTTGAGGGCTCCAATGACTGATATCACTCAAGGCCAAACTCTACCTCATTCAGAACTTGGCATGATCCATCTTCACCACTACCACATCCAACTTCTAGCTCATTATCACATAATCTTCTCAGCAAAGGAATCTCTCTTTTGAAACAAGTTCTACTTGGACTGCATTATGCTACCTGTGACATTCACCCTTTTATCATAGCCAAGGAGTCTACAGAAAGTTCGCATATGCCCTCTTGCTTGACGATGTCTGAACCCACTCCAACTATCCATCATACTATGATAAATTATACCCAACCTTTTTCTTCCTCAGACCCTTGTCAAGAAGAAACTTCGTTATTGTTGGGTCAAACCTTGTTTAATCCATCAAGTACCCACACCAATCTTATTGAAGCCCAACCCCTTGTCATCATGGGCCCAAATGTTTCGGCCCTGAGTCCCTTGGTCAAACACATAGCAACCAGTAGTACCCAGTTACTTTATCTAGTGTTTTTTCTAGTGATTTGTGTTTCCCATTGTATTGCCCCTGATTTTACAAACTGTATTGCTTCTGAGGAAGAAGAAGAGCCACATTCTTTGCCAACTGATGAACCAACTCTCCAACCTATCTTGGCTCCAATACCTCTTCAGTCTAGCTCAACAGCTCCATCATCATCAAGGATCACTACGAATAAATGCTCCCCTAATTTAGAGCCAGAACTTTCCAGTGGTGGTAAGAGGCCTAGACTCATTCCTTATTCTCAAATGGATTCTCTTCTATGTATTTTAGATCTTCGTGATTTTCCCTTTTGTTTTGATTCTGGTTCCTTGTCTTTCTCTTTGTCCCCTCAGCCCTTGTCTTGGTTCCCTTCTTCTTTTCTTATCCCTTTTGAATCCAACTAGGGTTTCGGTGGTTGTCCCATAACAACCCCACTTAGCCCAATGAAAATTGTAAGCTAGAACTGTAGGGGTTTGGGTCAGCCCTTGACAGTTCGAGCTTCATTTAAACTGATCTGCTCTCATGCTGCTGATCTAATATTTCTTACGGAAACAAAATCTAATTTGATTTCTGTACAGCCTAAGTTTTCTAAATCTGGATTTTTTAATTGTTTTGGAGTTGATCCCATTGGGCTTAGTGGAGGTCTTTAGGTAGGTTGGAAGTCTTATCCCAAACTCTCTTGTCTTGTGTCCTCTCCCAATTTTATTCTTGCTAAAATCTTAGATGAAGTAGGTTTCTCTTGGCATATTGGTTTTGTGTATGGTCATCTGAATTTGGTTGATAGACCCAAAGTTTGGTCTTTTATCTCCTCTCATATCTAGAGTTTTTCCAGTCCTTTACTCTTGTGTGGGAACTTTAACCAAGTCCTCTTATATGAGGATAAATGGGGGGCTAATGCCTTTTGTGTTCCAGGAAGCTTCTTTTTCTTTTGGATAATTGTGGCCTTTTGGAACTTAAAAATTGTGGCCCTTGGTTTACTTGGACTAACAACAAAGATGGTGAGGCATGCACTTTTGAAAGGCTTGATAGGGCTTGGCGCAATCAAAGCTTGATTAGCTTTATTTTCTAGGGCCTTTATGGTCAATCATGGTATTTTTCGGTCTGACCATGCTCCCATCTCAATTAATACGAGACCACCTTTGTATAGTTTCCCTAGACCTCTTTATTTTGAAACTTAATCATCCAATTCATTTGGTCTCTACCTATTCATGGTTCTCCCCTATTTTGTGTCATTCAATACCTTAAAATCATAAATAATGTTCTCTCTAAATAGGGTAAAGATATGAATGTTTCACTCTCTTCTCAAATTGAATTGGTTCAATCTAAGCTTTCTTGTGTTCAAAATAATCTTTCTGCTTCCTTTCTTGCATTTGAAAAATCTCTTACAGTTAAGTTGGATTTTCTGTGGAATTGTGACGAAACTTTTCGGGCTCAATAGGCTAAAGTCCATTGGTTAGCATTGGGGGATAAAAACATGAAATTTTTTCATTCAATGATAAGAGTAAGGAGGTCTAAAAATCACATTTGGCATATAAAGTCTCCTTCTGGCTTTGTCATTCATGATGAAAAGGAAATCAAAAATACTTTCTTCGACTATTTCCAAGGTTTCTACTCTTCTAGTGAGGATCCCTCTGATCAATAGTTTTCTACTATAAATGTCCAGTCATCTTTATCTCCTGCCCAAATTGATTTTCTAAACAAACCTTTTTTAGCTTGTGAGATAAAAGATGTTGTTTTTCAAATGGGCCCTCTCAAAGCACTTGGTCCTGATGGCACACCACCCATCTTTTTTCAAAAATTTTGGCACATGGTTTCTGTCCCCATTACTTCTGCAGTGCTCTCTTTTCTCAATTCTGGGCATATGTGTCACGCCCCAAAATTTGAACAATTAAATATTAAATTAGAACTAAACCCTAATTAATATTCCATCATCCAAATTTTAGGGCGTGACAGTTTGGTATCAGAGCTCTAGGTTACCCTAGACTTGTGACAGTTTAGGTGATCCTTGGATTGTGGAAACATGGGTTAGCTGGTTTAGGTTGGTGGTTGTAGACACCCCATTTTTGGCCGCCCTCAAGAGTTGGACGTCATCGTTTGAACACTCGATGATCATCCATGCCCGTATTCGTTTTGAGTTCCCGAAGGTCTCGGCGGCGCGCCTTGCCTTAGGATCTCTCAACTTGTTTGTTTTGTGCTTGGTTGTAGACCAAGGACTTGTGGTTTTGCTTCTGAGGGAAGAGGGTGGCTTGTTGGCCATCCTTACAACCCATTGTAGACGTCCCCGAATGTCCCGGGAGGGAATCCCGTTCTATTCATTGGGGCTTACTACGGTTCAGACTCAAATGTCACGGTTCTAAATCTAATCTCACAAAGTGCAATGCGAGATCGATAAATCACCAAAGAGTCCAAATCCGACAAATCGTTTTGAAAAACTGATTTTTTAGAAAGAAATACCAAACATGGACTGCTTTGCCAGATACAGAGTCGCCACCTAAATATTTTATTTTGGGAGAATTTAGGAAACCCTGACTCGTGCCTAAGGCCACGTGTCCGTCATCACCAAAGTTGCCTCGGCTCAAGAACTTGGGTACGATTGGGGAAGGTCACTTCGTGAGCACCCCCGCTCGCCCGATCAAAGATCAGCCTCTACTAACTATGATATCGAGTTTTGAAAACATTATGTGCTCTTACCCCGGTTTATTAGCCTAGAATTACTATGTGATGCGCACAGCATACAAGTATAGACTGGATCGCCTGGATTGGAACAAAACATTTCATGTTTGTTTATTTGAAAATGGTTTGATGGTGTTACCCGCAAGCAGGCTAAGACGTGGATTTTGCCACCCTCGAGTGGGCTTAGAAAAATATGGCGATTTGCCACCCTCAAGTGGGCTTAAAACTAGCAATCAATGAATTGTTCCAATTCAGATAATCCAACCTTCACCCACAGGCATTCAGGCAGTTATATCACATAAGCACATAGCCTCATGGTAAACATGCTATCATGGCAGTCACTCACACACATGCAAGGATGCTAAAGCACAAACACTTACCGAGTACTCCGAGCCAAAGAAAGAAGCTAATTAGAAAACATGCATGAATCCTAACTATGCTGAGATGCCTAATGCAACACATGCAAGAATGCAACTAAGATAGGCTCGGCTATTCTAAAATGGCATATGAAATGCAACAATCGATACATATATTCAACTCAGAATTGAAATACAATGCAGTTAGCATGATGCGCCGAGCTCGGTGCATGCAATACAGATGAATGAATGCAAATATGCGAACATATAGATGCTAATTGAAACATGCCCTAAACTAACCATCATAAGCTGGTAAATAAAAGGGAGAAAGACGTGCGGTTGGAAGACATGCATCACACACACGCACACTTATTACAACATTGCTCTCTCTCGGAGGGTCCGAATAAATAATACAGAACCGAAATGAATAATAGCTACAGCTAATTATTACACGACATTAACTAATTAACAAACTAGCTAAGTAAGCATGTAAACTAAATGAATGTGACTGCCTCGGCTCTGTTTTGGATGACAATGGATGCATGCATGCTCAAGTCACCTCGTCGGGAAATCCATTGCGACGCCCCGACTCGCCTTTGTTTGCAATTGATCTCAGAAACTTGCACAAAGCTCTAAGAGGCTGAAACTCCACTCTGGGAAGCTGTGGGAGGGCTGCCGACTAGCCAATGGCATGGGAGACCACACCTGCCGACCACCCTTTGTGGTGGAGACCAAAAAAGGTCGTCGGCCTGCCAGAAAACCTGGTCGGCTGACCACTTTCTGCCCTTCGATTCTGGTTTTTTGCAACACAAAGCAAGAAAGAGGCATGGAAAGGTATTTTCAACAAATGTGTGCACGACCACTCTCCCCATCATTGCATAAGCTCTAGGGAGTGTAGTCCTCGATCCTCGGGCCATCAATTACGCATCCCGATGCATGATGGCCAGGGAGTCGAATTGCATGACTCAATATGACATGAATGCACACATAAACACAACAAGACCTAAACTCCATCATGGGTAATCCGGAGTGTCGGCGACCGAGAATCGAAACACGTTTCGTCACTTTGAGTACGAAACATTCCTTGTTTCCCGTATTCGAACTAACTCCTATTCCGAGCACAATGCAACACATAATATGGTATGGCATATACAAATGCAACTCTAGCATACAAACATGCCATCCAACCTAAGCATGCAAATATCCAAGGGACATGATAGCATACACAATGCCAATATGAAATGCAACATGGACAACCTAACAAGGCTAATGGCATGCACAATGTACAATTCTCAATGCTAATGCGCGCATACTCAATGCAAGACAACATAAGCATGTAACAATATGACACAATGCGAATGTCAAATAGCATACTCAATGCGACGAATTACCCGGCATGCGCAATGCTAAGGATAATATGGCATACTCGATGCAAGATGGACTTAAACTAAAACGAATGGGCCTCAGCCACACCCAAATCAGTGGCCATGCATGATGGAATTAGGCAAGAACACTCATGCAAACATGCCCAATGCAAGGGACCGAACATAAGGAATCAAATGCCACTCTACCAAAGCATGGCAAGGATGAAACATGGCATACAATCACACATTTTCCAGCTTTGAAATGACATGCAAGATGGTCCGGAATCATGCAAACACCTCACACAATGCATGCTAGATGGTTCGAATACCGAAACTAGTGAAGTGGATTACACTATAGGAATGCAAAGCAATGCACAAATGACCAAACCATCCCCAAATAGTCCCTATGCAAGTCTAAGACAGTGGGAAAATGGCCTAAAATGATGGCTCAAAATGCATGGAAATGAAGCTTATTCAATGGTCCAAAAATGAAGCATATAAGAACAACTCTCAAACGCATTTAAAGAGTGGAAAACATGGGAATATGTCATATATATAAGCTTTGAAATATGATGCACAATGGTCCCAAAATATGTCAAGGGCCCAAACAACGCATGCTAGTGGACCCGATATGCGAAGCTAGTAAGCTTGATTGAACTATGACCATATACAACAATGCATGCATGACCCAAAACACTTCAAACAGAACTGAGGAAGCCTAAAATATGAATAAAATTAGTTTGGATCATGGCCAAAATATTCTCGGAAAAGGGGCCAAAACATCATGCAATACAAGCTAGTAAACCATGATTTACACTACGACCATATGAAGCACATGAGAGGCCACCAAATCAATCAAAAATAGAATCATGGCATGCTAAATGAAGCCCAAAAACCTATTGAAACCTGACCAAAACATGCAAGAATAAAGTGCTACTTTGAAAGGTCATGCAAGGGGCTGTTCTACACATGCAAGAAGGACATCCAATATGGAAAAATGGGCTCTGGAAAGAGCCTATGTAGGTCTTAAAACCCACCAAAAATGGCCTGAAACATGCTCAAGAAGTGTACAAATAAGGGCTCCTTTGTTAAGCCAAAAATGCTAGTAAACAAGACAAGGGGTGAGAGGGTCACCCCTCTATGATTTTGGTGCTCAAAACAGCATGCTAGCCACTAAAAATTCACTGGATTTCAATGGCTAAGAGGCCAAACGAAGGCCAATGCAAAGGCTCTAAGGCATGGCTCAAAATAAGATGAAATGAAGCATGCAAGGGGGTAGATGACCTCCAACAGAAAAATGATCTTAAACAAACATGTTAAGAAGCTCAAAATAAGATTTTTTTCAGTTTATGACAAAGCCCAAATATGCTTTCAAACTAGGCTACGAGATGGAACAAAACAATGCCAAAAAGAGGGAAATAGAGTGTTACCCTTGTAGCCAAAAGGACCAGCAGCTTCTGGACCAAAACAGCAAGCCTTCAACCTCTGAAAATGGGCTCCAAGATGCTTAGGTTGATAGTGGAGGTGTTGTGCTAGGAGGTGGTATGCAAAAGGGGCAAGAACTATGGAGCTTTGAAGCTAAAATATAGAGACAAAGGGAGAGATATAGTGTATGCCCAAAACCAACTTCTGAACCTTTACTAATGAGGGAGAGGATCTCTCTTATAGCCAAAGAGGTCCAAAGCTTCTTCAAGAAGCCAAAAACCAAGTTTGAAGATCCTCCATACATGTGTATGGAGGATTAATTCTGTGCCTTCCAGCTAGCACAGCAGGCAACAACTCACAGGGACAAGACAGGAGGAGGCAGGTCGACCAGTTCAGGTGGTCGGCCGACCACTTTCCCTGGTCAACCGACCAGTTCAAAAGGTTCAGGTGGTCGGCTAGCCACTTTAGGTGGTCGGCCAGCCAGTTCAAAAGGGCCAGGTGGTCGGTCAGCCCATTTGGTGGTCTCCTAACTGAATGCAAGCTAGTGGTGTGGTGGGAGACCAACAATTGTGGCCCCAAAACCAAGAAGACCAGCTTCTTGTCAAGTAAATTGGCCGGCGAAGAGAAAGGTCATCTCCAAGGAGAAAAGATGGTCTCCCACCCTTGTACCACCTTCCAAACAATGAAAACAGGGTCCATGCCAAAAATGAACCAAGACGGATGCAAAACGAGGGTTCGGGGGCCAAAACGCGCAGCCGGGTGCTCCGAAAACTAACTGTTCAGCATTGAAAGTGGCGTGCAACCACGAAGGTGGTCTCTCGGGCCACAGTGTCCCTCTAGAGAGGAAACAAGGTGTGTGTGCCAAAAACCGTGCCAAACGAAGAAAGTTAAGTGGTCCCAAACCGAGGCGCACGGCCGACGGCTCTGAAAATCAAAAACTGGTCTCCAAACGGGAACAGTGGCCTGCGACCATGAAAAGTAGCCTACGGCCACTGAGAGATGGTCTACAAGACCTCTCCCTCCCTTTAGGAAGAGAAAACAAGAACTGGTTCGCAAACCAAGGCAAAGCACAAAAGAGTCCCAAGGTCCGGGGGTAAGGCTCTCAGCCGAAACTCTGAAACCTCAGAACGAGCACAACATGCACCATCACTGAGTGCTCAATCGATGACGTCTGAGTCTTAAGGTCGGTCAAAATGGGGTGTCTACACCCATCGGCTAAGGCATTGTGCCATCGGGCTTGTTTTCTTGCCATCGGCCATAAGTGGTGGTCGATCGACACTCATTTTGGTCGATCGACACTCGTTTTAGTCAATCGGCCATATTGTCTGGCCGAGACCTTTCCACCTGCTTTTGCAGATATTTTTGTGCCAGCTGTGACAGCTGGTAAGCACAGATCTCATCCTCCATACACGTGTATGGAGGGATTGAATCAAGACTTAAGCTTGTTCAACAAGCTTGAGAATTTAATTTCTAAAAGAAGGGAGCCCCCTCTCCCTTTCCAGAGGTTCTGAAAAGTTGATATACAAAACATATATCACTCTCTCTCTATATATATATATATTTTACCTCTCTCTCTATATTTATCTTAGTTTGTGCTCAAAAGTGTATTTTCTTCATACTTTTGCACTAAAGCACCTACTAGAACACCATCCTTTTGTTGTTGAGGTACTTAGGAGCTGGTGTTAGTGTTTTTGGACTGGTTTTGGTCAGAAAAGAGTGCTAGAGTTGTGTTCTTGAAGGTGTTCTTCAAGGGTGAGTCAACTAACCTTTAAACCCTTGTTTTGGTTTAAGCTTTTGGACCTATTTGCATGTTGATTTAAGCTTAAATTTATACTGTAAAAAGTTCTAATTTTTCATGCTTGTAGTGTTTGTTTAAGGTCACTTTTGTGTTGGGGGTTGTCTACCCCCTTTTAGGCCTTGTTTGGTCTTGCTCTTGTGCCTTCCTTTTAAGCTATTGGGACCACCTTGTTTTGGCCTTCTCACCACTGAAATCCAAAGGATTTTCAGTGGTGGAAATGGTGTTTTGAGGTCCCAAATAGGAGAGGGTCATCCCCTCTCCTTATGTCTCATATGCTTGTATTGATGGCTCATAAAAGTAACATGTTTGTTAAGCTTGTTTTGGCTCCATCTTAGCATGTCTTAGACCTTATTTCAGCATGATATACCTCTTTCTAAGGTTGGTTTGATAGCCTCTTGCATGCACCATGCACTTGTAATGCAATCCTCTCTATTGCCTTAACATGCATCTTGTGTTTGGATCATCATTCTGGCATGTTTTGGCTCAACTCAAAGAAGCTTTCCCTCATGTTTTACCATGCTTGAGCTTTGTTTGATGTTGTTTTAGTCATGCATGCATTGTTTTGTATAGCCATAGTGCATTCTAGCTTGTTAGCTTTGAGTGTCCAAGTCACTAGCATGCATTGTTTAGACCATTTTCATGATTTGGCATCATTTCATATGTGATTTCAGTCCATATAGTGTGGTCATGCACTCACATTTGTCACCTTTTCCATGCATTGGGAGGTTTGTGTTTTAAGCCTTGAACATGAGCCATTATGCATGTCTTATTGCTTAAGCTTTTAGGATGCCATCTCAGTGGGTTTTTGGGCTTATTTTGACATGCCATAACTCTGATTTTTATTGGTTAAGTCATGCCATGCTTGGTCTTGGTAGGTGTAGTGTAACCCTCTTTATTGGCCTTGCATGCATCATGCCTTATGCCCTTCATGTTGGCTTGTTTTAGCTTTGGCCCATGCATGTTTTAGACTCATTTTGGCATGATCCAAGACTGTTTTGGTTGTCCTTGGCCTCTTGGGGTTTGATTCATGTGGCTTTGGTACAAGTTCCTATGCTAGTTTCAAGCTTTGAGCTTTCTTGCATGCCATACTTGTCTTGCTTGGTTGATTTGGCATCATTCCATACTTAATTTCAGAGCTTATAGTGTTGTTACACTTCCACTTTTGTCACCCTTTGAGTGCCTTTAAGGGTTGTGTTCTTGTTGCCTAGCTTGTGGACCAATATGTGTGCATGCATGTTTTGCCTTTTGGTGCCTTAGTTTTGGTGTTTTGGCCACTGATTTGGGCATTATTGAGATCTGTCCATTTTAGTTTAAGTCCATTTTGCATGTTGTTGCATGCTTGTCGCATTGCATGTTGTTGCATCGCTTGGTACATTGGATGTTGTTGCATGCTTGTGTAGACACCCTATTTTTGACAGACCTTAAGACTCAGACATCACCTATTGAGCGCTCAGTGACGTTGCATATCGTGCTCGTTCAGAAGTCTCAGAGTCGCGGCCGTGAGCCCTGCCTTCGGATTTCCGAACCCTCTTCTGTGCCTTGTCTCAATTTGCGAATCAGGCTCGGTTTTCCCTGTTTCTTTCCCTGAGGAGAGGGAGAGGTCCCGTAGACCATCTCTCAATGTCCGTAGGCTACATTTCGTGGCCGTAGGCCATTTTGCCCATTTCGGAGTCCGGTTTCCAATTTTTCGGAATCGTTGGTCGTGTGCCTCGGTTCGGGACCGCCTAACCATCTCCGTTTGCCCCGGTTTTTGGCATACCTCCTATTTACTCCCTTTTGAGGGACACTGGGGTCTGAGAAACCCACTTCGTGGTCGAATGCCACTTTCGGTGCTTAACAGCCCATTCAATTTTCGGGGCCTCGAACTGCGCGTTTTGGCCCCCGAGCATTCGCTTTGCATCGGTTTTTGTTCATTTTTGGCTGGTACCTCTGTTTTATCACTGGGAAGGCCGTAGAAGGGTGGAAGGCCAGCAATTGTTTCAACAACCAGTTTTTGCTCCTCCGACGCCCTCCGACGTCCGTTTTTCTCACTTCCGAGCTAACAGCAACCAATTATATATCCTCCGACGCCCTCCGATGCCCCTTTTTCACACTTCCGGGCTAATGTTGAATACCTTGGAGCCACTTTCTTGAACTTTAGACCACATATCTGTGATGTACACACTTGGGAGGATCCTAAAAGTTAGTGGCCGGCCAGTAATGTTGCCTGACCCTTTTGAACCCCTCCTTCCGGGCCAATGTTGAACACCTTGGGCCCTTTTTCTTGAACTTTGAACCATAAGGTTGTGTTGTACACACATGGGAGGACCCTAAAAAGTAGTGGCCGGCCACTATTTCAACTTGACCCTTTTGACCCCTAGCCGGCCGGCTAGGGGAGGTGGCCGGCCGGCCACCTGGAGCTCCAAAAAGGGGCCGGCCATGTTCCTCACAACATCCACTTTACAGCTGTATAGCTGTTTTCCCTAGAAAATATCCCAATCCGGGGGATATTTTGTGGGGGAAAACTAGCCTATTTTCCCCCACCCTTTGCCCCTCCTTTACTCTCCCTTTTTTGTCCATATAATCAGCTGGAAACATTGCATACAAGGGTTAGAAAAAATTGCTTCAAGCCTTGATACACTTATCTCATTCCCTCTCTCTCATTTTCCTTGAAAATTCCTAAGCTACACCTCATTTTCTTCATCACCACCAAGCTCTACCACCACCACTTCATTCCAGCAGCAAGGGGAGAAAATCCTTAAGTCCTACACCTTGTTTTCTTCATCACCACCAAGCTCTACCACCACCACTCCATTTCAGCAGTAAGGGGAAGAATTCCAGCAGCTTAGAGTCATCAAAATTGGTCCAAGAAACAACAAAAGTATTGATCTTCAAGGGTGAGTCCATTTCCCCCTTTTTTAGCTCATTTCTTGCAACATTTCTTAGCCTCTCCTTCTTATACATTTGAGCTCCGACCAAAACTGAAAGTACCCTTTTTTTGAGCTCATTTTCATGTCTCATGAAGGGCTCAACCCTGTTTGAGCCCCCCATCTTGCACTTGCTTCATTATCCTTCTAAAGTGTCATTTTCTTGCATGATATTTTTAGCTTGTGTGTGATTTATTTTGGAGCATGTTATAAACTGTAAGTAGGCTTATTTTGAGCCCCTCTTCAACATTGAAGAAGGGCTCAACACTGTTTGAAACTTCCATGTTGTACTTCCCTTTATATCCTCTTTTTGGTTCCATTTTTGTATGCCTTGGCAGCCCCTGATGTTGCCGTTTTTGGACATTGGTCCGAACTAAAAGTGGCTTTATTTTGACCTCCTGAACATGTTTTATTAAGGGTATTTTCTTGTTTGGTGAATGTTTTGTATACCTCATGTTATAGCCACTTTTGAGCCTAATTTTTGCATTGCATTTCTAATATATTTGTATACTGTTTTTGGGGCTTCCATAAACTGTAAAACATCATATTTTGGGTTCCTCTTCAACATTGTTGAAGGACCCTAACCTTTTTGGGGCCATCAGCTATGAGTTTCTTTTTAATCTCATGTTTAGGGCCATTTCTTGCATGCTAGTTTTGCCCTATCCTGGTTTGCTGTTTGGCCATATTTTGTACTGGTAAAATGCTAACTTTGGGGCTGCCTTGCTTCTGTCCGCCTCATTTCGGGACTGTTTTACCCCATATTTCATTGCTGAAATTCTATTAGAATCATTGCTTTCCATTTTCATGCCATTGCATCGCGTATGTCACCGCCTCGGTTTGCGTGCCCGTGTGCACGCATTTCGAGGCACTCCATTTTCATCTACCGGCATCCTATATGAGTGTGGCTGAGGCTCTCTCATGTTGTTTTATTAATTTGTTTGTTAGTATTGTTTGAATTATTGTTTTTTATTAATTTGTTTCAATGTTTTTTTAATTTATTTTAAAATCTAACTATGTGAAACG
Source organism: Camellia sinensis (assembly GCF_004153795.1). Taxonomy (NCBI): domain Eukaryota; kingdom Viridiplantae; phylum Streptophyta; class Magnoliopsida; order Ericales; family Theaceae; genus Camellia; species Camellia sinensis. The sequence goes on from NW_021024553.1 coordinate 2,322,363, forward strand.
GTTCATTCACTTCTTTGTGTTGTCATCGTTTCGTCAAATTGGCAATAGTATTGTGCATGCTAGGTTGTATCTTAGATCGCATTGTTATTTTCTCGGTTTGCGTGCCCGTGTGTACGCATTTCGAGGCACTTCATTTTTTATCTACCGGCTTCTTATGTGAGTGTGGCTGAGGCTCTCTCATGTTAGTATAAGTCCGTGTTACATTTTTCATGCCATTTCTTATCATTTGCATCGCATTCTGTCTTCTTCTCGGTTTACGTGCCCGTGTGCACGCATTTCGAGACATCTCATTTTCACAGCATAGTGCATACTAGGTTGTATCTTAGATCGCATTCTGTCATCTTCTCGGTTTGCGTGCCCGTGTGCACGCATTTCGAGGCATCTCATTTTCATAGCATTGTGTATGTTAGGATTGTATCTTATGTTGCATTCATGCATATCATGCATATTGCATCGTGTTCGGGATAGGAGTTAGCCCGGGCACGGGAAACGAGGTGCATTTCGTACTCCGAGTGACGGAATGTGTCTCAATGCCCCAGTCACCGACACTCCGGATTACCCATGATGGAGTTAGGCTTTTGTTGTGTTTTCATGTGCATTCATCCTATATTAAATTGTGCAATTCGACTCCTCGGCCATCATGCCTCGGTATGCGTGATTGGTGGTACGAGGATCGAGGCATGCATACATCTGTGAAAATACATTGCTATGCCCCTTTCCTGCTCTCTGTTGCAGCAAAATGAAGAATCAGCAACTTTCCAGGACTTGGCACGCTTTTCAAGGATAACTGCTAAACAGAGGCTAATTGGGGCATCCCGGTGGATTTTCGCGCAAGGCAGCCCAAACATGCATCATCCGTCAGAAAGCAAGGCAGTCCCTGGCTTGCACGCCAGTTTTATAGTTTCCTTAGTTAATTCATTAATTAATTAGGAATTTGTATATTATTTGGACTGTAATACATTTTGGACTTGTAATATTCTTTCATTCGGGACTGTATTTTTATTCGGACCCTCCGAGCGAGGGCACAACTGTATAAGTGTGCGTGTGTGTGTTGTATGTCTTCCAACCCCACGTCTTTCTCCCTTTTATTTATCCGCTTTTGATGGTTAGATTAGGGCATGTTTAAATTAGCATACAGTATGACAGCATGTTTGCATCATTCATCTGTATTGCATGCACCGGGCTCGGGCATCTACTACTGCATTTGTATTTCAATTCCAAGTTGAATACATGTTAGCTTGGCATTCCATATACCATGTTTAGAATAGCCGAGCCTGCATAAGTTGCATTTTTGCATGTGTTGCATTAGGCATTTCTGTATACTTAGGATTCATGCATGATTTCTAACGATTTCTGTTTTGGCTTGGGGTACTCGGTGAGTTTTATGCTTTAGCATCCTTGCATGCGTGTGAGTGCTGCCATGATAGCATGCTTACCATGAGGCTATATGCTTATGTGATATAACTGCCTAAATGCCTGTGGGTGAGGTTGGGTTACTTAAATTGGATAAATTCAAATGTTTTAAGCCTCCTTGCGAGTGCAAATCATATTTCAATAAATGAACATGAAATGTTTTGTTCCAATTCGGGCAACCCAGTCTATACTTATATGCTGTGTGCATACATAGTAACCTAGGCTAATAACCGGAATAAGCACACAATGTTTTCAAAATAGATTTCATGGTTAGTAGAGGCCGGTTTTGACCGGCGAGCGGGGGGTGCTCACGAAGTGACCTTCCCCAATCGTACCCAAGTTCCCGAGCCGAGGCAACTTTGGTGATGACGGACACGTGGCCTTAGGCAAACGAGTCAGGGTTTCCTAAATTTCCCAAAAATAAAATATTTAGGTGGCGACTCTGTATCTGGCAAAGCAGTCCATGTTTGGCACTTCATTCAAAAATCTGTTTTCTCAAAACGATTTGCCGGATTTGGACTCTTTGGTTCAAGATTTAGAACCGTGACTACAAAATCGAGTCCGAGCTGTAGCGAGGTCCCCCGCGGGCTTGTCTACAGCTTGGTACATTGCATGTTGTTGCATGCTAGTTGCATTACATAACATTGTTGCATACTTGTTGCATGCCATGTTGTTTACATGTTTAGGTTGCACTGCATTGTTTGCATGCCATTAGCTTTGTTAAGTTGTGCATGCATTGCATTGTGTTTGGTTTGGGTGTTAAGCCAAGCACGAGGAACAAGAGACGTTTCATACTTGAAGTGATGAAACGTGCCTCAATTCTTGATCGCTGACCCTCTTGATCATGCATGATAGAGGTTAAGGTATTTATGTGTTTTTGTCCATTTCATCCATATTGATTTGTGTAACTCGGCCTCTTTGGCCATCATGCATCGAAATGCGTGATTGATGGCTCGAGAGTCGAGCACTACACTCTTTTGAGATTCAAACATGATAAGGAGTGTGGTTGTACAAACATTTTCTTGCAAATGTATTGCCATGCCTCTGTTTGTACTCTGCTATAGCAAAAGGAGGAGTTTGCAGGAAGAGATGACCGATCGGCTATCTAGTGTGCCGATCGACTACAAATATTTGGCCGATAGTCTCAAAATTGGTCGATGACCATTATCCACTGGCCGATGGCCACCCCTCTTAGCCGATGTCCTCTCAGAATGGCCATGAGGTAGGTCAGAAGCAGCATAGAAGTTGGCATAATTTTCAGAGGTGCAGAACAGTGCAAACAGAGGCAACATGAGGCATGGCAACGGATTTCCGAGCGAAGTTGATCGAGCATGCATATGCCCCTCTTCTCGAGGCCGTTTTAACTACTTTGTATAGTTAGTTAACTTGTAATTAATTAGTTAATGTGTTAGCTAATTTAATTCATCGTTGTAAATTCTTAATTAGCTTAGCTTAGCTAATATTCAATTTGATTATCTAATAATTAGTCTAATTAGATTATTAGATTAGTTAGAATAGCTTAGCGTAGCTAGCTTGTATTATTCATTCGGACCCTCCAACGAGAGGCCGGATTTTGTAATAAGTGTGCGTGAGTGTGTGAATGTCTTCCAACCCCACGTCTTTCTCCCTTTTACTTAACCGCTTACGATGGTTAGTTCTAGGTCATGTTTTGATTAGCATCCTTATGCTTTCATGTTTGCATTCATTCATCTGTCTTGCGTGCATCGGGCTCGGCGTATCATACAAACCGCATTGTATTTCAATACATTTACTTGAATACGTATTCAACAGCATGTTATCAAGTTGCATTTCATATGCCATCTTAGAATAGTCGAGCTTATTTTAGTTGCATTTTTGTATGTGTTGCATTAGGCATCTTAACATAGCTAGGATCATGCATTGATTACTAACTAGTTGTTGTTTTGGCTCGGAGTACACTGTAAGTGTTTATGCTTTAGAATCCCTGCATGTGTGTTATTGATTGCCATGACAGCGTGCTTGCCATGAGGCTATTTGCTTAAATGATATAACTGCCTGAATGCCTGTGGGTGAAGGTTGGATTGCTTGAATTGGAACAATTCATTGAAATGCGAGTTTTAAGCCCACTTGAGAGTGGAAAATCCACGTCTTAACCTACTTGCGAGTAGCACCTTCAAACCATTTTCAAACAAGCATGAGATGTTTTGTTCCAACTTAGGCGATCTAGTTTATACTTGTATATTGTGCGCATCACGTAGTAAGCTAGCTAATAAACCAGAATAAGAACACATGTGTTTTCAAAAACAAAATATCATGCTTAGTAAAGGCCGATCTTTTTGATCGGGCGAGCGGGGGTGCTCATTGCATGACCTTCCCCTCTCGTACCCAAGTTCCCAAGCCGAGGTAACTTTGATGATGACGGACACGTGGCCTTAGGCAAGAGTCAGGGTTTCCTAAATTTTTCAAAACAAAAACATTTAGGTGGCGACTCTGTATCTGGCAAAGCAATCCATGTTTGGCACTTCTTTATTAAAATTAATTTTCCAAAACGATTTGCCAGATTTGGACTCTTTGGTGATTTATCGGTCTTGCATTGCGCTTTGCGAGATTAGATTCAGAACCGTGACATTGAGTCCGAACTGTAGTAACTAATGAACAAAACGGATTTCGCGTCATTCGCGTGCGAAGCCGCAGACGTTCGGGCATGTATACAGTGGTTGAATTTATTCTAAGTATTCATGAACGAATTTTTGTGTGTTTAACTTGAAGGTGATGGCTGGAAGGTATAATTTGAGAAGCGTTGAGCCTAATGGCATAGGAGAAGAAACAGCTGCTAACACAGCGGTAGTGGCAACTGCTACCGAGGCAACCAATACGGTGCAGGTTAATGTGAGGGAGATGCTGGCTCAGTTACTTCAGGTTGTTTAGAACAATAATCAAGGTCATCAAGGAGATCCCTTTGTGAAGAGAAACAAAGACTTTCATTATTTGGGAGGTCAGAAATTCTCTGGAGATGGAGGATCCATTGTAGCTGATGCTTGGGTTGAAAAATGTGAGATGGTGTTTGGTCGTATGCAGCTCACCGAGGTCCAAAAACAGGAGCTGGCGACACATCAGCTTGAGGGAGCAGCCCTATTTTGGTGGAACTCGTGGAAGTAGGGTCTAGATTTAACAACTTTGACTTGGGCAGATATCAAGACTCGTTTTGACCGAAAGTTTGTTCCTGCTGCTATTCGGTCTCAGCTGAGTGATGAATTTCCGAAGTTGACTCAAGAAGGTAGAATAGTGATCGAGTATGTCACCAAGTTTAATGAGTTGTCTCGATATGCTCCTTACTTAGTTGACACGCAAGATAAGAAAAATGTGAAGTTTATTAAGGGGTTGAATCATTACCTGTCTAAGTCCCTTAACCGTTTGACAAAGTTCTTGACTTGGCACTGAAGTATGAGGAAAAAGAGAAGCAGTTTAAAGAAGGGAAGGTCAAGGTCAGAGAGACTTCTGGAGGGAGTCACTCCCAGCAGCGGGATGGGAACAGATACCGACCCTATGATCAAAAGCATAGGGGTCAGTAGTTTCAGAGGGCACAGCAATAGGGTAGTTAGGAAAATTTCAGACCTCAGGGTAATTTCCAGCCTCAGGGCAATTTCCAGCCCCAAGGGCACTATTATCAGAGACAGGGTGGTCCGCGCCCACAGGGTTATCAAGGACAGCAGCACCAAGTGCCACAGTTGGGTTATCGTCCTCCTGTACCTCAGTTAGAGGGGCCCCCACCTATCAGACCACTAGCACCTCAACCGAGCAATATGAAGTGTTTTGGGTGTCAGCAGTTGGGGCATGTAATCAAGGATTGCCCTCAGAGACAGCAGGTGCGACAGGGTCAGGTAGCTCCAGCCAAGGCATTTGCAGTGATGCCAGGAACTAACAAAGTGCAAGGTACTTTTAATCTTTTTCAAGAACCCATTAGAGTACTTTTTGATGCTGATGCCTCTCATTCTTTTATATCTAGATTGTTTGTAGAAAGAGAACATATTGTAACTACCTCCTTATCTAGACCTATTCGTGTTGAGACCCCTTTAGGAGGGGCAATTACTCTTTATGAGATGTATAAAGATTTTGAGATTGAGTTTGTGGGTAGAGTCTTGTATGCGGACCTAATTGTGTTAGGGTTTGAGGGGTTTACAATTATTTTGGGTATGGATTGGCCGCGAAAATATTTTGTGACTCTAGATTGTGTTAGAAGGACTATAAATATAGATATTCCTGGTATGCCACGGCTTACCCACACTTCTAGCGATGGAGAAGAGTCGGTGATGACGAGTTTTTTGTACTCGGTAGAAATCCCTAAGCAGGATATTAGTGAGGTAGATGTGGTGCGTGAGTTTGAGGATGTATTTCAGGAGATACCTGGACCTCCACCTCGACGGATAGTAGAATTTCGCATTGACCTAGTGCCGGGAACTGCACTAATTTCTAAGGCGACATATAGAATGGTGCCTAAAGAGCTTGTGCAGATGAAGAAGCAGCTAGAAGAGATGCTTCAGAAAGGCTTCATACGTTCAAGTAACTCTCCATGGGGAGCACCTGCGATCTTTGTCTCCAAGAAAGATAGCACTCTCCGTATGTGCATAGATTATAGAGAGTTGAACAAGGTGACTATAAAAACCAAGTATCCGCTACCTAGAATTGATGACTTGTTTGATCAGTTGAAGGGAGCAGCATGTTCTCTCAGTTTGATCTCAAAACGGGTTACCATCAGATGGGTGTATAAGAGGAAAGTATACCGCTTACTGCTTTTCGGACCCGATATGGATTATATGAATTTCCTGTAATGCCTTTTGGTTTGACCAATGCTCCTACGTATTTCATGGACTTCATGAATAGAATTTTTCAACCATATCTAGATAAGTTTGTGATTATCTTCATAGATGATATTCTGGTGTATTCTAAGAATGAGGAGGAACACAGAGAACACTTGAAAGTTGTATTGCAGACTTTGAGGGAGCAACAGTTATACGCTAAGTTCAGTAAGTGTCACTTTTGGGAGAAAGAAGTTCGATTTTTGGGGCATGTTGTATCCAATCAAGGGATAGCGGTAGATCTTGAGAAAGTTGTTGCGGTCAAAGAATGGAAGCAGCCCATGAACCCTACAGGGATGAGAAGTTTTTTAGGACTAGCTGGTTATTATAGAAGATTTATAGAGAAGTTTTCCACTATTGCAGCACCCATGACCTAGTTGACTCGCAAGAATGTGAAGTTCTTATGGACAGATGATTGTGAGAAAGCTTTCCAGGAATTAAAGCAGCAGTTAACTACAGCTCCGGTGTTAACTATACCGGTGCAAGGGGAAAACTTAGTAGTGTTTACTGATGCAAGTGGAAATGGGTTGGGATGTGTGTTGATGCAGCATCAAAAGGTTGTATCTTATGCTTCTCGACAGTTAAAACCTTATGAGAGACGATACGCTACTCATGACTTAGAATTGGTAGCAGTTGTTTTTGCGTTGAAAGTGTGGCAACACTACTTGTTTGGGGAGCACTTTGAGTTGTACACAGATCACAAGAGCCTCAAATATTGAATTCGTCAGTAGTTATGATTTCAAGATCCTTTACCACCCAGGGAAAGAAAATGTGGTCGCTGATGCACTTAGTCGACAACATGGAATTATAGCTTCTTTGATGATTCGAGAATAGAAGTCCTTGGAGTTAATTTCGATGCATGATGTTCAACCAATAGAGAGTGCTGAGAAGGCATACAAAGGTAGTTTGACCGTGCAGCCCATTTTACTAGGTAAAGTTCGTCAAATGCAGAATTTAGATGGGTTTCTCGTCAGCAAGCTCGATGATCTTGTATTGGATTTGATTGATGATTGTCCTACTGATTGGTCTGTGGATTCAGATTGGGGATCAAGGGCAGGTTGTGTGTACCTAACATTGTTGAATTGAGAAAAGAGATTATGGATGATGCCCATAGGTCCCGATATACCATCCACCCTGGTGGGACTAAGATGTATCATGACCTGAAAAGGATGTTTTGGTGGGAAGGTATGAAGAAAGACGTAGGAGAGTATGTTTCTCAATGTTATGTGTGCCAACAGGTTAAGGCAGAACACCAGGGACCGTTTGGACTTTTGTAGCCTCTTGAGATTCCTACTTGGAAATGGGAGTACATCTCTATGGACTTCGTGGATAGATTGCCACGGTCTAAGCGAGGCAATGAATCTATTTGGGTGATAGTAGATCGACTTACCAAGTCAGCTCATTTTATTCCTATCAGTGTTCACCGAACTGCGAATAAACTGGCTAGGCTATATATTCGGGAGGTGGTGCAACTTCATGGCGCATCAGTTTCTATAGTTTCAGATCGTGATCCGCTGTTTGTAGCAGAGTTTTGGGAGAGTTTTCAGCATGCATTGGGTGCTAGGTTAGACCTAAGCATGGCTTATCATCCTCAGACAGATGGGCAAACTGAGCGGATAAATCAGATCTTGGAGGATATATTGAGAGCTTGTGTTCTCGATCTTGGTGGTAGTTGGGAAGAACACTTGCCATTGGTGGAGTTTGCTTATAATAATAGCTATCACTCCAGTATCGGGATGGCACCTTTTGAGGCTTTGTATGGGAGGCCATGTCGATCACCTGCATGTTGGATGGAGGTAGGAGATGCACCGTTGTTAGGGCCAGAGTTGGTGAGAGAGACCACGGAGAAAGTGAATACTGTTCAGGAACGTATTAAGACTACACAGAGTTGTCAGAAGAGTTACGCTGATAGAAAACATAAGGAGGTTGAGTTGAATGTTGGAGGTTTTGTGTTTTTGAAAGTCTCGCCGATGAAGGGGGTCATGAGGTTTGGAAAGAGGGGAAAGTTGGCATGTGAAGCCCCTGAAAAATGTTTTCTTTTTAAAAACCTTAGTATTTAAATTATTTTCTTAAAGCCCTTAGTTACTTGAATTATTTCGAATCTTGTCGGATAGCATTTTTTTTTATCAAAACCAGAATATCCTAGTTGGATTAGGTTCCTTAGCCTAATTTACATAAGTAAGGTTCCAATACATGAATTTAACTTCAAGCCCTCATTTCTTTATTTAAATTCAAAATTTTTCCAAAATTAGTACATGTACCTTATACTATAAGTACCATCAATTAATTGAGATCTATATAAATATATTCATTGAACTTCCCAAGGTTAAGCTCCCTAATCACTCCTAATTCATTGAACTTCCCAAGGTTAAGCTCCCTAAGCACTCCTAATTCATTGAACTCCAAGTAAATTCTAGCTTGTCCATTCAATTCCAACTAGTGGGCTTCTATGTCATTTTACACCAAATTTGCCTATAAATATCACCACTCCCTAGCTTGGCAAACACAAGCATCACACCCACACACACACTTTCGGCTAGAGGAGGGGAAGGAGAACAAGAGAGAAGTCTTGAGAGGAAGAGGAAGGGAGAAGAGAGCCATTTTGTTCAAAGCTTAGCAAGTAAGCCACAACACAACCTTCTCTTTCATTTTCCTTTTTCAAATACATGTTCTTAAGGGTTCTAAATATTGTTTTCAGATGTATCATTGATATATGTTAGTTAGCATGTTTTCATCATAAAAGAGACGAAAATTTTCCTTAATGGATCCCTTTTCTCACAAATCTTCTTGTTTTGGGTATTGTGCCTTAAAATCTGTTTTCACAACCAAATTTCAAAAATTCTAGAAAAATTATTCTGGACCTCTATTTTATGTCAAAATCTTCCTTAAAGAGTTAGCTTTCAACTGAAATTGTTTCATTGAAAAACAGTGAGCGGTTTGCAAGAAAATCAAATTTTCGTAATGGTTGACGAATCTGGACAGCTTGGAGTGTTTTCTAAATAACTTAAAATCTAGAAAAGCTATCTCATTTTCGAAATATGTTCTGGAAACTAGATTAAATTCTCCACAAACCATAGGGAGGCCGAGTCTGGTAAAAATTCTAGAATAGCCCTTTTCATTCTAATCCTTATGTAATATTGAATTTGGAAATTCTGTTGTGCATGGATGTTTTATGCTCTAGTATTCATGATGATGCTTATTAGCTTATGATCTTATCTTGGCATGATATTATATGTGCTATGGTTATGTTCTTTATCTTCTTCATCTCAATGATGCATGCTTTTGTGGATATTATTACCTTGTTAAGTTGGTCTAACCTTATTTTAAAACATTTAACTTAACGGGAAACTTAATTGGGATGATATTGGGTTTTCGATCACTTGAGTAATAATGATAATATGTGATGTGTGGATTGTTGGGATGCGTTCCCTACTGGGAAATTAAAGTCTTGCGCAAGTGGTTTTCGGAACCCTTGAACGGAGCGGTTGTATTCGGACCCTAGGTGGTTTGGTGTAAGGAGGGATTTGGGCGAGGCCCATTATTACAGTCTCTTTTGAGGCCCTGCGGTTGGCGCTACGCGGTATATAACTGTTGGTAGGCATCCGAGGTTAGTTTTGCAACAAAGCAGCAAAAGAGGGGGCATACCGAATAATCCGCGTCCGATTCTTGTGGTTGGGAGGACGAAATCTCTTTGGGGGATTTCTAGTTTACTAACATCTAACTTGTAACCCTTTGTTTATCTATTTTGAGTATCATGCTTTACTACTTGTTGTTATACTTGAGATTGTGTATTGGACTGGAAAAAAAGGATGAGGTGTGTGTGTGTTTACTGGGCATTCAAAGCTTACGGCGTATCATGCCAGGTGATGAAGAGGAACTTATAGCTGGAGACGAAGAGCCTGAAACCTTCGAAGACTTCTGGCTATCTTAGTAAAGTTAGAAATTTCCTTTTGTTGTTTTGTAAGACTCATGTGAAGATTTAAATTTTCTTGGGAGGTAATGTAACAAAACAAGCTTTTGAATTAAGGATATTCGTGGTTATTATGTATTTATATTTTTTGTATATGTTTGAACCTTATCGTTGCTTATGAGACCTTGTGTCAATGCCTTTTAAGATCTGTCAAAAGGCTAGTGCGCTGCCTAAGAAAGCCGGACTTAGAAGAGAGGCTAATTTGACTCTTCCGACAAACTGGGATCTTACTTGGTTATTGACCATAGGACTCATTAGTAACTCTCCCCTGATTGCAAACAATAGTGTAGATTCGGGGCGTCACATGGCACCTAGATTTGTGGGACGATATGAGATCACTAAGAGGATTGGTAATGTGGCTTACAAATTAGCTCTACCACCTGCTTTAGCTATGATTCACAATGTGTTCCATGTATCTTTATTGCGGAAGTGTGTAAAAGACCCTTCCCAAGTAGTATCACCAGAAGTGTTGGAGATTAGTGATGATCTAACGTATGTGGTGCAACCGGTTACTATTCTAGATCGGGATGTAAAGCAGTTGCGGCGCAAGAAAGTGAAATTGGTGAAAGTGATTTGGAGCGAAGATGAGAACGATATTACCTGGGAGTTAGAAGAGAAAGTTCGGCGTATGCACCCTGAACTTTTTGCCTAATACTCTCTCCTATCGAATCTCGGAACAAGATTCTTTTGAGGTGTGTATATTGTAGCGACCCTAATTTTCTTATGTCATTATTTTTTTTTTATTATTATTATTATTATTATTATCTTATTTTATTTTTGACTTTTTTAATTGTGTGGTCACATGAGAGTTAATGTGATATTTAATGGATTTAATGTTGTAATTATTAATTGGATGGTTACATGAGATTTAATGTGATATTTAATGGATTTAATGATGTAATTATTAATTGGGTGGTTACATAAGGTTTAATGTGATATTTAAGGCATTTAAGGTTGTAATTATTAAATTTACTGCATATTATAGTTTATTAAGCTATTATATATTGAGATTTAGGTTTATAGACAGAACCAAAAAAATAAAAAGGAAGAGAAAAGTGTGTGCGGCAGCCGAGTGCGAGAGGGAGAGAGATTAATCAAAGAATTGAGAAAGAATAGAGAGACGGCGGAAAAGGGAGAAAAGAAAAAGAGAGAGATTAATCAAAGAATTGAGAAAGAATAGAGAGACGGCGGAAAAGGGAGAAAAGAAAAAGAAAGAAAGAAAAATATTAGGGTTTTGTTCTGGTGGCTCTATTGGTTTTTCAAATAATTCTTTGATTTTTAAAAAAAATATGTGAGTACAAAACTCACTTCTTTTGATTTATATTTAATTCGTTATTTTTTTTATTTATTTTTATTTATTTGATATTAGTTTGATTTTGTATTTATATAAAGATGATAGATTGATTTTAATTATTTTGATTAGTTGTGTATGTAAGGTTTAGGGTTTTTATATGATTGATTGATTTTAATTATTTTGTTTAGTTGTGTATGTAAGGTTTAGGGTTTTTAATTGATTGATTGATTTTAATTATTTTGATTAGTTGTGTTTGCCAGTTTTAGGATTTTTATATGGATTTATTTTATGGTTGTAATCACACTCATGGTTATATGAAATTAAAATTAATTAGGAACCCAAAGATAAATTCCTTATACTCCATCATGACTCCGTCAATTGTTGTTTTATTTGAGTGTTGGTAAGAAAGAGTATATATATATAAAAAAAAAAAAAAAGTGAGGATTATGAGATTTATTTGAATACCTTAGGCTTGGCATGGTTATGTTTGTTCTCAAGAGTGAGATGTTTTGTAAATGTATATTGTTGCCTCATTCTCATAAGTAGACGAGTGCTTTGATTTACGCGTGTATGTATATGCTAACCATCTGGGGAGTGTGAGTCAAACTCGAGACGATATCCCCGTGCAAGTTTGGCATCAGAACGGTGTTAGGTATACGGGAGGCACATAGGATATATGTGTAGGTCAAAAATGGAGGGCCAAAGTGGTGGAGTTAAGGTACAAAGAATTTAATCATGAGTTTATTAGTATAATGTGAATTGTATTGATTTGTACATCTTGAAAAATAGTAAACGACCTCGATAACTTATGAAATTTGAGAAGAGGCATGTATACGTGCTCCTAAACAACTTTTGTGTTTTAACTTTTTATTAAAAAGATCGATTAGAACTTATAATCGGATGATCTTAAATATTATAGTTTTGATTCATTTTAGCAATGTAGATTTTAGAGGTTGTTTTAACCCACGAAACAAGCTCATTTTTTTTGGTTTCACGTAAATTGAAGTAAAACATTATTTTGCACACTTTTCATGTTTTGAACTTTTCCGAAATAAATCATCTTAGGGCAGTTTTTGTTTGTTTTCAGCTTCAGATTTTTCGATTGAATTCCGTCTAGGTTTTTCTATCAAGTTTTTTTCTTAACCTGTTCAGTTTTTGTTAAATTCGATCACATAGTCTTTTAGGAAATTTGATTTTGTACAATTTTCGTTCTTTGAGTTTTGGTCACTTCCAATTATTTAAGCATGAAACGGTGCATTTTTATACTTCTTCAGCAAGTTACTTATGATTAAATTATACTAACTTTATTTTTTTTTTTGTAGGATGGTGGGTATTACTAACTTTTTTGTCATGCCCCAAATTTTAATTACTCGAAAACATTACCAAAGCTTGCAAATTTAAGTCCATTTTTTTTTAATAGATAGATTTATTGCACTTGAGTAATAGAAACATGCCAAGCTTCCGCTAGTTCTCAGATCTATCACACTAGTTTTCATTCTCAAAGAGTGCAACAACAATAATACATGCCAAGCTTCCGCTACGGAGCTACAAATAAATAATTACAAACCACAAGATACATTTTTTATTCCCTTAACATCTATGATAAAATTTATACAAAAATAAACATAGAATCCATACTCTTCAACTAATGAATCCGAAATTCTCTTCCTGAAAAAAGAATAAAACAACGAGGGATGAGCACTAATGCCCAATAGGAATCCCATAGTTCTACAACAATAGTTGACACATGGATAGAAATGATCATGCATGCAGAGTGATACCATATAATAAGGTGACATTTTGTAAGTTCAAAATATTATACGAAAAGTATCTTTTCTTAAAATTTCACTTGAACCTTTAAGAAAACTCCCTGCCATAAATGTAGTATCTCATCATTAGGAAGCCGTAAATTCTCTTTGAAAATAAGTATACTTAAGGAAGAGCATCATCTTAAATTTATTAATTCAATTCTAAATTATTCCTCATTTCATTTACATTTCCAATTACCATACTCCATAACATCAAAATCTAAAATATTAGAGTTCAAACATAACACAAGAGTCACAAACCCTTTTTAATTCAATTTCCCAATTACTTACAAAACAAAGCTCATAATCTTCCCTTTTGTCACAAGCAATCTATTGAGTTCATCATCACTAGCCCCTAATCCAATTACCCACATGATAGCAATTTTAATCCTTAATCCATTTTCCTTCAGTTCATTTTCAATTCATTTATTCTTTTCAATTCATGAGTCAATTTCATTATTTCACAATAACCAAATTGAGACTACAACTTAGTGGTTTTCCAATCATACAAAACACACACAAACACTTCAAACTGCCATTTTACGGAAATTTCGTCCGCGGGATCGGCACCCATGTATAAATTTCGGGACTTTTACCCAGGACATTCCGGCCAACTTAGTTATAATGGAATCTATCCCCTTTCTCCTCCCAAACATACATACATATACAATATATTTAATCACATAATCACACATGGAGTACATCCCCTTTCTCATCCCAAACAATCACACATACAATGTATTAAAACACAGTCATATTCAATGACAACCATTTCTCAGATTTATCATATTATTTACTCTTTTCAACTAGCACAATACATGTGATCCAAAATATAATTTTTCAAAATGAAATAAGTGTTCTTGAAACATAACACAAGAATTTCCAAAATCTCTTTCTAAAACATACAGTTTAAATCTTAAAAATCCATTGCATGCTCCATGATATGCATGATTTATAAATAGTCCAGTTTGCCTAGTCAACATGCAATTTCTACAACAATCATAGCGATTCTCCACCGATAGCCAAAACAAATATATCTAAACCGATAAATAAATTCCTTTAAAGAAATGTTTTTTTCCAAAATCTCATATGGGAGTGATAATACATATCAAGCTCCACCATCATCATTAATAATCCTCCGATTTCACATTTACAATGACAATTTCAATTATTTTTACAAAATAACAATTTGACCCAATTAGGCCAAAACTCCCTCTACTTAATTCAACACAATTCAATGTAGTTAACACAATTCAACATGATCAACACTATTCAACATGATTCAATTCAACACCACTAAATGTAATTCAACATAAATCAAGGTGAACTCTTAAATCCCCATTTCATCATTTCATCCCAAGTCTCATGCCATCCATATCATTAACAAATCTTTTTTCCCAAATTTTATTTCATATTATAGCATGATTTACAATATCTATAATAAAGGTTCATTCACTAATTTTTAACATAATTTTTAAACACTTCCAAAATTCAATTAAACTGGCATATATATAATTCAATACCTCAATTTCATGATTCTACTTTCAATTTAGGCAAAATCATTAATTATCACCATGAATCAACTTAGGGTTTTCAAGAAAAATCAAGAATTTCAAGAACAATTGAACTTCTCACACCATTACTTTTAATTACAATTTTTCCCTTGATTATACACCTAAGGTTCATAATCCACAAGTTTAACCCAACAATTGAACCCTAACATTTCAAACCCTAAACCCTCAAATTTCATGATATAACACTATATGCTCAAAAATGGAGATTTTGTATTTATAGGATCAAAATACCACAAATCTATCTATAAATGCAAGTATTGAAGAAGAACTAGGACCCCTACCTCAAGATTCAAGCAAAAGAGTAAAGCTTTGATGAGATTCATTCACAAATCCAAACTTCAATCAGTTGAAAAGTGAGGTCTTCAAGCACTCTTTACTTTTTGGTAAGAGATCTTGGCCAAATCTTTGATGAATGGAAGGTATTTGGGTCAAGAGATCAAGGGTTTTCGGACCTAGGGTGAGAAGAAGGAAGAAGGAAAACAAAAGTGGAGAGAATGATCTAGAAATTTACTTTTTAAGTCGCTGAATTCGCGCAGTCCGCTCAAGCGTCATTTTTCCCGTTGGAACGTAATTATTTCCAGCACAGATACCAAAACTTCAAACGGGTATAACTCTCCCATCCGGACTCGGTTTTAGGTCGTTCTTGTGTCCAAATTGAAGCCCCAGAAATAAAATTTCCAATGGTTCTAATCTTACATCCAAATTCAAAGTGTGGAAAAAGAAAAGGGCAAAAGAGTGACGACTGTTTGTAGGAAAAATTACCCAAATTAAATTCTTGGTTTACTCTTACTTTACCATCATATTACCACTTTGATCAACGACCCAAAATAAAATAAAGAGGCTCCAAACACAATAAAAAAAGGTCAAAAAAAATCCCACTAGCCTCAAAAATTCAAACTCAACCAGGCAGACCGCTCGAATGCCCATTCTTGCGCTCAAGCGTGCAGACCAACAAAACCGGCCGCTCGAGCGACCACTCCTACGCTCGAGCGGGAATTCACAACTCTCACAATCTCGGACAGACTGCAAAAGTACTGGAAGCTTCACAAGTCCGCTCGAGCGTCAACTCCCCCGCTTATGCAGGGCTGACCCACCATATTTTTATTTCTATTTTGTTTATTTTATAATCAATTTATATTCCGTTGTGTATGGACAAGAAACTAAATGTCACGGTATCTCGAGAAACTACCCATTCGTTTCGGTGTGGTTGGAATTACTTATAATGTCCCGTAATAAGAATTATATGTATTTTTGTTTGTCTAGAGGACACATGGGAATTAAATCTTATACTCATACCAGTATACCTGTATACTGACCTGTTTTGTCTCTTGGCAATTCAGGTGCGTTCTGTTTGAGCTCAGCCGAGCTTCCTTTGCAGGATTAGTTGGGGCTACGGTGGTGACGTGGAATTACTATAGTGTTGGACTTGTCGTTTGGACTTCTTTTGTTTTCTTGAGCTTAGGGTTGATAGTAGCTTATGTATTTATTATTTTTTTCTTTTATGACTTTAGTATTGAGATAATTTTAAGTTATTTAAGTTAATAAAGACAAAATAAGCTAAAATAATCAATAAAACAAATGTTATCCAAACCAAAATCATTTTACTTTTTCTCTCACAATCATCAAATTAATTACCAAAAAACAAAAAAATCAACTCTTCCCAAATATAACTTTTTTAGCTAGAAACAACCAAAAAGTCAACTAAAGTAGCCAACTTTCCAAATGAGTCCAAAGTTATTTCTATTGAAAATTTAAAATAGTATTATATACAAACATATAAAATTTATAAATTTTTTTAATGATGTAATGTGACACCTATTATTTTAGTTTATTGATTTTCCTAAAATTTTAGGACAAATTATGAAAGAAAAATTTACATGTTTTTAATTTAAACTCTAGGATTTCAATTGTAACAATTTAAATCCTGATATTACTTTCGTATCACAGTTTAGCCCCTCCGTTCATTTCCGTCTCATTCAACTAACAGAAATCTAGGCAAAATGTTTAGAGTCAAACACAAATGTTCAAGCCCTTGAATCTCCCTCATCGTAATTCTGTTTTGCCGCATTTTCACATCGTTGGATTCACCTATGGCCTAGTTTTCATTCCACCATTCATACGCCTTATTCCACCTCTTTTTACATGCCATTAGAGCTTCGAAAATTGACCAAAAATAAGATTTTTTTTTTTTTTTTTGTGTGTGTGTTTATAGATTCAAACCCACATGGTCAAGATCTTGTATCTCTCTCATTGTAACTCCATTTCGCATTATTTTCACTTCGTTGGATTCACCTCATGACCTAATTTTAATTTCACTTCTCATATGCCTTGTTCCATATCTTTTTGTAAGCTATCAAAGTTCCTAAAGTTGGCCAAAAATATTTTTCTCTTTTGGCTTCTTTTCTTGGTTACAAAACTAAGCCAAGAATATTCTCTCTAGAACAAAATGAAACCAAAGTTTTAACCACTCGATGGCATCGCCACCGTTGGAGGTTCATAAAGGAAGAGAAAAGGAAGGAGGAAATAACAAGCACAGAGATAGAAGATAGAGGAAGGAGAAAAAAATGAGAAAAATTTTATTTTTAGCCAACTTTCGGAGCTCCGATAACATACAAAACGCGATGGAATAAGGCGTATGAGAGGTGGAATGAAAATTAAGCTATGAGGTAAATCCAACGACGTAAAAATGAGGCAAAACAGATTTACGACAAGTAAGATTTAAGGTTTTGAACATGTGAATTTGAATCTGGAAGAGAGAGAGAGAGAGAGAGAGAGAGAGAGAGAGATAAATCTTATTTTTGGCCAACTTTTGGAGCTCCGATGATACGCAAAAAAGATGTGGAATAAGGCATATGAAGGGTGGAATGAAAACTAGGTGATGAGGTAAATCCAAGACACGAAAATGAGGTGAAATGGAATTACGACAAGGGAGATATGATAGTTTGAACATATAGGTTTGAATTTGAAGGAAAAAAATGAGAAAAATTTTATTTTTGGCCAAATTTGGAGCTCTGACGGAAGCAAAAAGAGGTGAAACAAGACGTATGAGAGATGGAATGAAAATTAGGCTATGAAATAAATTCAATGACACAAAAAAGAGGCAAAATGGAGTTATAATGATGGAGATACAAAAATTTGAATATATGAGTTTGAATATGAAAATTTTGTTTAGATTTTCGTCAATTAAATGAGACAGAGATGGGCATAGGAGTTAAATTGTGACATGAAAGTAACATCAGGATTTTAATTGTTACAATTAAAATTTTGTGGTTTAAATTAAAAAATACGTGAAGCCTAAGTTTTTTTTATAATTTATCCAAAATTTTATTATGCAATTTATACGAAAAAATTTATTTGTATATTTATTTGAAAAATCACGCTCATCATCCATGATATGATGAGTTGTTCAAACAAGAAAGCACCATAATAACTACCATGATTAATGATGTGATGCTGACTTCCTTTATTGTCAACAAATCAACAATATCTGTTAAAAAAAAAAGTTACAAAACAGCTGTACTTTAAGAAATAATTACTAATACATGGAAAATTTTATATCCTTAATAATTAAATAATAATATTAGGGATCATAAAAAAAAATTATAAAATATATTATGAAGATTTTTTATCCTTTAATTAATATGTGATATTTTATTGTATGTGTAATCTAAAAATAAAAAATCTTTTATGATTATATTCATGATATTTTCTTTATGATTCCTAGCATTACTCATAATTAAAATTTATAAAGTTTATCATTAATTTAGTTATTTTTTTCAAAATATACACTGGTATGTTATTCCCCTAAAAAAAAAATCATTGATGTACAAGTAAAACTCTTAATTAACCAGTTGATTTTAGATGAAAACTCACTAAATCTTGAATTAATATTCATTATCTATTTACTTATTTATTTTTGTTGTGCTATTTTTAAGTCAACATCTATCATTTATGGCGAGGTGTTCAATAATTTGCATCAAACCAATCCCATGCATGTATGCCATAATCACATATCAGTAATATTTGAAAGATTAACGTATCACATGCCTTAATCACATGTCCTATGCATCTAACAAGTGTGTTTAGAGCATTGTTTAATATTAATTGGAGTGCAAATTACGTTGGAAATATATATATATATATATATTTTTTAATTTATAAGTAACGAAAATTATTTTAAATAAATGAAAAATATCTTATATTTTTTCAATTTTGTATATTTTTCTTATTTATGTGACACAATTGTTAATAAGACCCATTTTGTTTTTAAAAGACATACTAACAAATGCATATTGTTATTTATGTAAAATTAATCGATAACCACTCATATTATTGTTGGTATTTTTTTCATAAAAATACAAGGAAAATATATAAAATGAATTAAATAGAAATGACAAAACAATTATTATTTTTTTTTTTATTAGTAAAGAATGAAATATATAACAAAATATAGAACTAAAAAAAAAAAAACCCAAGAATGAACTAGATTACACCACGGAACATATTACAAGATGGATTCAAATGGACATATAAAATAATATACGAAAAATTATTTATATTTAAAACTTTGAAGAACAAAAGATAAAGGATGCAAATCGAAACTTGCATAATATCACAGTTTCCTTAAAACAGATTCATCACCTCCCGGTGAGTGTTGGAGGTACGCCAAGCAATTAAAATTTGTTATCAGAATTATACCAATCATAAAAGTTAACTGGTATTCTCGGAACTGAGCCCATTATTTATGAATAAAAATAAAAAATATTTTGGCTAATGCTAAAAGTTGGTTTCTTTTCCCAAAACTAAACACTTTGAAAATAATCAAATTATAACCAAAAACTTTCTCAAAACTTGGTTTCCTAGCACTTTGGGAATAAAATATTAAACCCAAAGATTTCCTCTAATCACAAAGGTTTGAAACCAAATCCATCTTAATTGCCATTTCTGAACAAATCAGAAACACTTTTTAGCCAAGGCTAAACTTTGGTTTCCATTACAGAAAATCAAAACAATTTGAAAATAATAAAATTAATCCCAAAGATTTTCTCTAAACCCGAAGGTTTATAATTTCTCTCATTCCTCATTTCCTTTCACTATGGTGAAACTATTAAAAATTAGAAATTAAAAATACTACAAATGGAAATGGAAATGGAAATGGAAATGCAGCTGTTACAATTACAAATTGTTTAAATTTGCAAAACGGAGTTCATGGTTGCATCCGAAATCGTTTGTTTAGCCAAGAGCACACTTCTCCACTTATAATGCTTATCTTTGTGTAAAACAAATTACAAAACTCTATCCTCATTGCCACTAAATCTCCATGCTCACTGTTCATATACACACTTGGATACAAGATGAGTTAATGAACCAATAAAGTGAATATTACACAAGTAATTTCAGCTATAACTCGCAATGTGTAAATTAAAGGCTATAGATGCATTGCTGTTATAAGAATGACATGAGTTGCATGGCTATAAATCAATTATACACACAGGAATATTATGATCATAATGTTAGCAATCCAACCATGCAATTATGAGCAAATATATATAACAATAGAGTTAAACTTCTATTTACCATTCCATGAATACAAAAAATATTTTGGAGTAATTTCCCTGATTACCCATCAAGACATGAAAGAACTCACTACCGAAACAACAATTAATTAATAGAATTATAATACAAAATTATTCCACCATGCACTAATTCTCTCTTAGGATCCATCCACTTTATAATATAACATAATCATAAGCAAACTCAGAAATAAGACCATTATATAGAAAGAAACGATTAAATTTCCTCCTAAAACAAATCTGTTTGGAGATATTTTATACCGTCGAAAACCTTTTGACTAGACAAGTCGCTTGAAATTCTCAAAACACGAATTCCAACACTTTGATTTTCTCAGAATTTAATAAATCAAATTAAATCAAAATTATTACTAAACTTTCAAAACAACAAACGGAATAAATCTAAAATCAAACTAAACTATAAAGTTAATAATTAAATTCACTAAAATTCCGAAGGTCCAATATTTTTCCTTATTCTACGCAAAGGTAATCCTATTCAAATCACAATTAGTAGTGAAATTTACTAATTCCAATTTATTTTATTTGTTCGTATTATATATCATTCTTTCTCACTTAGATAAACCTGTAAAGAAAGTTAGTAACAAAAGAAAGCAAATAACAAACAAATCAAATCAAATAGTAAGAATATTACATAATAAAATTTTTATTTTTATAAACTTCTACCAACTTAAACACTAACAATCAAATAACTCATGCAATAACAACTAATTAACGTAAAATAAATTGTATGAATAAATTATTAGAAATAAACAACTCAAAACAATCCAATAACTCTAGGCAATTAGATTAATTTTAATTCCAAGAGTTACTAGAAGAAATTAAAATAAAAGAAAAATTGTTTTTTCAAAAACTATTTTTAAAAAATTCGTTTCAAGATTGTTGGTTTTTTTCCATAAAAATACAAGAAAAATATATAAAATGAATTAAATAGAAATGACAAAACAATTATTATTATTATTATTATTATTATTATTATTAGTTAAGAATGAAATATACAATAAACTATAGAACTAAAAAAAAAAAAAAAACACAAGAATGAACTAGATTACACCATGGAACATATTACAAGATGGGCTTAAATGGACATATAAAATAGTATGCGGGAAATTATTTAAATTTAAAACTTTGAAGAACAAAAGATAAAGGATGCAAACTGAAACTTGTGTAATACCACAGTTTTCTTAAAACAGATTCACCGCCTCCCGGTGGGTGCTGGAGGTACGCCGGCGTCTGTCTCGCAGGATAAGACGGTTGAAACTAGCTAATACAGAAGTACATTCTGAATAGCTTCGACGAATTTGACAATAGTTGCACTCTCTCTAACAAGAATCAAAGAAGAGGCTAACAAAAGAAGATAGAAAAAAATTTCTTTGGTGTAAAAATTCATCTCCAACTTTTTTATTTCAAAATATCATATCATTTTCCATCACAAAACCTCTCTAGAAAACAACCTACTAAGTTGCAGAAGAAATGCCTTTATTTATACTAGTAGGGGAGAGCCTTAACCATAAAGGCTAACATCAATGGGGTCATCAAATGTCATCAACTCTAGCCATTAAGGCTAGAGTTACAAAGGTTCAAAACTCTAAAACCATTATATAAATCATAATGTGTATATAATGTATAAGTTTTTAGAATTAAACTGGATGGGTTGCAAAATGGATACGGGTGTTGAGTCACAACCCAATCTAAGCCCAATCTCAAATACATGTACAAACTAAGCCCAACACAGCTCAGCCCAAAGCTCAAGACTAGGTCTAAGTCTAAGTCTAAGACCAAACCCAGCACATGAACAAGTACAAGCCGAGGCCTAGTCCAAACGAAGACTAAGTCTAAATCTAAACCCAATTTTACTGATGCCCACTTTATGAGAGAATTTTCATCCACAACTCATTGATTTCGACTCATTATTTTTATATTACAATCTTCTCAAAACTACTCAGACCCATCTCAATTGGCAGTTGGGTCCCACTTTAATTTTGAATTAAAGTTTCCAAAAACCCATTATTTTCCAACAATTTATTTATTAATTATTGTGACAACCTAAGAGTTACACTGAACTAGTGGGGTAGGCTAAATCAGTATGGTCCATAGTCTTAGACCGAGCTAATTATCATGGTCCTTAATCTTGGGCCGGTCTATATATGATCATAAGTTTTGGGCCGAGCTAAGTTTGTTGACTTGGCAATTTGAACCGAGCTAGAGATGTTGATCGGCAAACAAAGCATGCATGTTGAGCAAGCTAAGCGACTTATTAGGTCGGTGACCGAAGTGAAGAACCTAATAGAAAGATGAATTGGACAAATTTAGCATGGTTTTTGTGTTGAGTTTCAGCATGGCAGTCTCACTAGAGGTTAGTGAGACTCAACTAAAGCGGTTGTGCAATTGACATACAATTGTGTTAGAATCTTGAGTTAGCTCAGTTGTCGACTCGGGAGTTGAGCCGTTTTACTTGAATTTTGATAATAAGTTATCCTTTAAAAGATGGAATCCTGATAGGACTCTACATGTAACGCCCCAACTTCTGGGCTATTAAATACGTATAATAATACAACACAAGTAGGATAGATAACCAAAACATCTTAATATACATATATAACCAGAGTTAATATCACAGATAATTCGTTTATGTTCCACTACAGGATTACCAAAACATTGCCAAACCAAAAGTCAAAAGAGAAAAAATAAAATAAAATAAAATAACAACAACTAGTCTAAGTCTTGAAATGAACCACAACTCCAACACTTCATCTTATTTGCCTTCGAAATAATCTTCACCATTGTAAACTACTTCATCACCTAGCATTACATGCCATGAGCTTGGAATGCCTAGTAAAAACACACACACCCCCATATCTTTTATCAACCAATCAACCATACACAGAACAAATTGGGTAACATAACATACAATAGTTCTATGAATTAGTAGTTAGACTAGACATCTAGAATCCCCCAAAGAGATCCTTCTACCCAACCACAAGGATTGAACATTGGACTATTCAGAACTCCCCATTTTGCTGCTTTGCAGACCTTACCACCTATGCCCACCTCCCAGTTATTTACCAGTCAATGATATTGATAGACCTCAAAAGGGACGGCCAAATAAGTGGGCTCGCTTCTACCTAAATCGTGCTTAGGGCTGGCTTACACCCTGTACATACCATACCAAATCGTGCCTAGGGCTCGCTTACACCCTGCACATACCATACCGAAGGGCTCACTTACACCCTGAGACCACCGCATAAAGTCTGAATACATCCGTGTCAACCTAGGGGCTCGCTTAGACCGCTTGCGCAAGACTTAACTCATTTGGTTTTAATTCCATCATAATTCATGTTCTTCATATGTATAAATTATTTCACAACACTAATGTGAACGTCACCCATTGCCAATCCCTTATCATTTCCCGTTTATTAGATC
>NW_021024553.1:2346958-2361874 GCF_004153795.1 Camellia sinensis
TTTAGTTCATGCCATGTTTGGTCTTGCTAAGTGTAGTTCAATACTTCATTAGCTTGCCTTGAATGCTTGGGCCATTTGTTGCATGTTTAGCCTATCTTGTTTGCTTGGTTTGGCACCATGCACTCGCATGATTTTCAGAGCTTAATGCATGCCTCTTTTTTTTTTATACTCCCTTTTTTTTCTTTTTTTTTTTTTTTTTTTTTCCCTTCTTCTTCTCTATTTCCCCCTAATCACCCTCTCCTTCTCTCACCCTCTCCTTGGCTGTTGAAATATGGGTGTGAAATTGAGCCAAGACTCTCAATTTATAGGCCATGAATTTGGGTTAAAAAGACCATTCTACCCTCTTGCTTAAAGACTAAGGAAAATCATAAAAATCTAGATATTTTGTGTTCCACTAATTTGCTCAAATAAATAATAAAGATTCAAATAACTAATATTCAAATAGGCTAAAAAAAATGTATGAATTAATTTCGAAACTAGGAGGTAAGTAAATAAAAACCAAGTTTTAGGGTATTTCCAATTATAAAATGGTGTTTTAGGATTTAATTATAATACAAAATAAAATACAGAAAAATTATTCTTTATTGGACCATTTTGTAAAATTTTATGAAATTTGGGACTAAAATGCAATTAACCTAAGGCTTAGGGTTTCAAGTGTAATTACCAAAAATTAGGGTCTCTACACTACAAGTAAGGAATTAGAGTTCAACTAAAATTCTATCATGTGAAAGATATAAAAACTCAGAGTTAACCTTAATAGAGGTAAACGCATATTTAGTTTACGGAATTTATAGAGTTTTTTTCATGTAGATCTTGAGAACTAACTTAAGTATCAAAGGAGTTTTCCAACACACACCCACTAGTTAGTTCATCGGTGTTGTTTTATAGGAAATACGATGCCGTTTGGAAGAGTTTAGATTTGATCACAAAGAATACACGTGTGAAGTATTTTTGTGATCAAATCTGAACTCTTCCAAACAGCTTTAGTTGAGTCAGAAAAGAAGAGCTGAGGAAGGGCTGCAAATATGCGTTTACCTCTATTAAGGTTGTTTTACAGGAAATTATTCATACAACCCACGTACACAACCTATAATTATTCACACAATAAACCCCACACAAAACTCATTTTAACATTGAATCAGTATATGCGTGTCGTAAGTGAGTGATCTACAAATATATATTGTATAAAGAAAAAACAAAATACTGTAAATGTAACATATAATTATAATTTTTTTCACTTACACTCGTATCATTTAATTATGAAATTTTAAAATTTAAAACGAAATGCTTTGTAATAATATAATTGTTGGCACCTCAATTAAGAAAATTTATTTATTTATATTATAATATATTGTTGCAAATTGCTACAATAATATCTCTCTCTATTTCTCATGGAAGTAAACTATCTTAATTGATTATTTAACTTTTTGATTATTTTACTCTGGTTAAAATAGTTGTATTTGGAAAAATAGTTTTTTTTTTGTAGTTGATTTGATGGTTGTGAGAGAAAAAATAAAATAATTCTGGATTAGATATGATGTTTCCTCTATTAACTATTTGAACTTATTTTATCTTTATTGCCTATTTTAGCCCCCCCCCCCCAAAAAAAAAAAAAACAACAACTTGCCAAACAGTGCCTAAATGACTTGCATTAATTGCCTTATAAAAAGTCTAGGCGCACAAACGATTGAACACAAATTTGAACACAGAAACTATGCATCCAATCACTTGTCAATCGCGATTGTCATCTTGATCAAAACTTATTGGCTGTGACTATCATAATATCCTCCGGTCGTCTGGACAATTGTCTCACCGATCGTCCGGTAAAACAGTTTTCATATTTGACCCATGTGAGTAATGTGGGTGTTGATTTTTGACCACACAACCAAATGGGAAACTTAGCTAGAGAGCACTGGCAGAATAAATTAAACCCAACAACCTGTGCAAGAAGATGAGAATCTGGCGGTGGTTCGTCCACCCGTGGGCACTCCGACGATCAAGTCAGTAATCAATATCCTCACAGATAGCAAATTGTTCTTAAACTCACAAGAAAAAACTTACCTCAGACCCATGAGGGTGCCCTACTTTTATAACTAGAAGTAACCTGATCCCTTTAGAAGCCTTACTTTAGTGGACTCAGGCTCAATGCTCACCCTGCTTTTATAATTAGCAGTGACCTGTCACGCACAATCTTTCCAACTGTTTCATACACGTATCATTTCTTTGTTGGTTTGTACCTGAGACACGCTATCAGAGCGCGTCATTCCTGCCCATGCCACCTGACAGACACGTCATCCGAGGCAGCTCATTATGTTTTTGCCGCATTTTCATATTTTTAACAAAACTTCTTCTCTCTCTCTCTCTGTCTCTTCACTTCGCATTCTCGCATTCTCTCTCTGTGTTCAAATTTTCTCTCTCTAAAGTTCTATACGAAACCCACTATTTCCAATCCCTTTAAAGCTCTGCAACTGCTCCATTTACCTCCTCCGGCAAGTTCCTCATTGTTTGTTTCCAGTCATTTCCGTCATTAGGCTCTAGCGAACCTTATCCCAATGTCTACTTCTCCAGCTCCAATCAGTTAGTCCTTGACTTTTTCCTTTTCATTTTTCTTGTTTTTCAATATACTTCCTTTTCGAATTTGCCATATACTTGCACTGTATCTGTTGCTGTGAAATTTGCCTCTGTGTTTGTAGTTGTACGTTGTTTTTCTACTATGACGAATTACTTTTCACAATGCCCATGGTTTTTGTACACAACCTTGCACACTCCTATTTCACGAATTTTGTCGTTTGGTGTGGGCATATCGATTTTCTTGTTCTCTGCCTCATACTTGAATGTCTGACACAGTTCTTACCATATTTGTATTTGTCTTTTCCTGATTCTGAATCATGCTCTCATTATGGTTTCTTGGTGTTTTTTCCAGATCTTTGCCTTCAAATATTTGTTCATTTGTATAGAGTTCTAGGTTTGGGATTTGATTAGAAACCACACACTTAAGAAAATTGAAACAAATTTCCCCTTAGATCTTCACAATCCTCACCATAGTGCTCTTCTAGGGTTTAGCCGAGGTCTTCAGACGCTTTTCAACCACTTTTTCCAGAAGTCTAGTACTGATTTCCTCAAACCGACATTATGGATATGTTTTGGTGGAAGGCAGACACCCCTTCTAAACTAGAGTACTTTAGGCAAGAGTTTTCCATTCCAATCGACGTTCAACTTCGGTTGCTGCTGGAGATGGTGACTCTATCATGCCCGGGAAGGACTACATGCCCTTTTCTGTAGTCTCCATCATTGAGGGCGGAGTTAGATTTCCCCTCGACATTCTCTTCAGGGAAGTCCTCTACTATTATAAACTCAATCCCATGTAGGTGGTTGTTAACTCCTTTAGGATTATCAATGGTTTTACTGAGTTGACACGTAGTCAAAATGCCAGAATTACCTTAGCCGATATCCAGTATTGCTATACTATGTGTGGCCTTAAGACCAACACTGGCTACACATACTACCTCAAGCCGAGATCCACTCAGTACAAGCTAATAGCTGACATTCTGGACTCTAATAAGGGTGTGGTGGACGACTACCTGATTGTCTCAAACAATTGGGAATTTGCGCCAGACGATGAGCTCCACCTTTTTCCATTGTGCCGTGAAGTTTTTAGGGATGACAAGGGTGGACTTAGTCCCCCCGTAAAGTCCCTTCTCTATTACCTTACTTAACAATCTTTCTGTTAATCTATTCTAATGTTCTTCTTTCTATCTTTGCAGCCTTTCCTCAGCCAAAAAAGAACTTTCGCCAGACATACGTTCCAAGCAAGGACTTGGTTCGCCTCCTCGGCTTACCAATTGAAGTTCGTAAGGCTCCAATCCTCCTCAACTATATCCCGACGTATCGGAGCCCTCTACTCGACGTCCCTTAAAAAAGCAAGTCTCCTCTATTTGCCACGACTCCTCCAACTGCTTTATCTCCAAGGCCAAATCAGGCCTCCACATCTGATCCTGCTGACCAGCGTCCACTTCTACCCCCCTGCTAATTCCTCCAGCTCAGCGACAGCGCCGACACCTATCCAACCCTTCTATTGCCCTCCCAGCAATTTGTTTCGGTCCCAGAGTCACTGTTGTCGTTACCGCCGACGAGATGGGTTGTGCTAAAATTATTCCAGATGACCTTCTTGCCGACATCGCTAGGGTGGTGTTAGTCCACTCCTCATCCTCTTCTCAGTCTCAGCCAAAGCCCAAAGTCAAAAAGGTAAAAAGGGCTAAGGTAAAGGCCACTACTATGGAGGTGGAGTCTAAGGACACTGTGCCGATCTCA
Source organism: Camellia sinensis (assembly GCF_004153795.1). Classification (NCBI taxonomy): domain Eukaryota; kingdom Viridiplantae; phylum Streptophyta; class Magnoliopsida; order Ericales; family Theaceae; genus Camellia; species Camellia sinensis. The sequence continues at coordinate 2,351,270 of NW_021024553.1, forward strand.
AAGTTGGCCGAGATTGAGAAAAAATCATCTGCTGCTGAGAAGAGGCCTGCCGAGGCCGAATCATCAGAAGAACCTTCATAAAAAAAGCCAAGGTCAAAGGGTACAGCTCATCTTGGCATATTCCACGCCGACGAGCCTTGGGCTCCTACAGTTATGGTCGGAGGCCAACCTCTGGTAACCGGTGACAATGCATTTGACAGTGTGGAGGTCGGGGCCGCTCTCTCCACCGCTGTATTCCTGCCGACTGATATTAATCCCATAGCCGAGCTTACTGAATATGAAAACTGTGCATTGATGATGCAACATCGTGTTCTGGTAAGCTTCTACACTTTGTTTCTTTTTGTTTTATTTTTTATTTATACTTAACCAAAGTTTTCTATTTTTCTTTTTCTCTAGAATTCTCTTCTCTTGATATTTTGTACACTTTTGCCTAGTTTCTCTTAGTTTTTGCTCATCAACCCTTAACCAAATACTCTCACCTTTGGGCTGAGATCCCTTGAAGCCTTGTTTGAGCTTTAGAAGGCGGTTTGGGCTTGGATTGTTACCTATTTTGTGCCTTAGCTTCAAGAGGTATAACACTTGTTATTTAAGCTTGCTTTCAATACTTGCTTTGCCATCTTTTTCTACTATTTTGGGGCTGGTTTTGACATGTAAAAAGTTTTGTTTTTGAGACCTAAAAGTGGTAGTTTGAGCCCCTTTTGAGTTAGGGGGTTGTCTATCCCTTTTGCTTCTTAACTTGTTAAGCTTTTTGAGCTATTTTTCATCACTTTGAAATCAAATTTTTTGGGCCTTTTAACCATTGAATTTCAGAGGTTTTTCAGTGGTAAAAACCTTGTTTTGAAGTCCAAAATTGGAAGGGTTAGCCTCCCCTCCTTATGTCTTGTTTGCATGCCTAGTTAGCTTCATGAGTTAGCATGTTTTTCTAGATTACCTTAGCTTAACTCCAACATGCTTTTGCTTCTATTTTGACCTATTTTGACTCTGTTTTGGGCTGGTTAGGTCAGTTAAGGCTTGTATTTCATAGTTGTAGTGTAATTTCCTTCACTAGCTTGATGTTTTAATGCTTTAACCATCATTGCTTTGAGTTAATAGCATGTTTTAGTGTTGTTTTGCACTTCATTTCAGTACTAAAATCTTTGCAATCTCCCTCCATTCTTCACTCTTTTATTTTCTTTGAAAGTGGTTTCAAACCACTTGTTTGCCTAAGTGTGGAATTGAGGTGTTGCATCTAATGGTTTCATCTCTTAAGGGGTTTATTACCAACAGTGTAATGCCTCTTTCATGCCCAAAGTAACTTGTGGTTTGAGCCATCTTTCTATTAGAGGACACTCACTTTTGGACTTAATCGATTAAAGAATGAATCGGTAACTAAAATGAGTAAACAAAAAATGACAAGTAAAAGAGGCAAGATAAGCATCTTTCATGTTGCATGTTCGAATCGGACGTTAATTCGAACACAAGGAAAATGGAACATTTCATACTCAAAGTAATGAAATGTGCCACTTTCCTTGGTTACCATCACCCTTGATCATGCATGATAAGGTGGTAGTCTTTTTGAGTCTTGTTTTGCACATATTAACTTGTACAAACTTGGTTCTTTGGCAATCATGCATGGAAATTGCTTGGTTGGTGGTTTGAGAGCCAAGAGTTTCACTCCTTTGAGATTGTTTGATGATAAGGAGTGTAAACAGTACACACAAACCTGTGAGAATACACTGTTTTGCTCTATCTGCTCTCTATTGTAGCAAAAAAAAGGGGTTCATGTCATCAGTGACCGACTGGCCACCAGTGGCAGCCGATCGACCACCTATCGGCCACCAATGAAAATTGCACAGTGTGTTGGTAAGTTGAAGCAAAGGCATTCTGGGAGTTAGTAGCACTGTTGGTATTCAAATGTGCAAACAAAGGCGTTCAGTGGCAAGGCGGTGGCTTTTTCGAGTGAAGAAACCGAGCATGCATGCATCCCTCGCTTCCCAAGGCCATTTAATTTCTTTGTTTAGTTAATTAGTGGTAGCTAATTAATTAGTTTAATTGCTTTGTACTTAATTAGTTTAGTATTTAGCTAATTATTTCGATTTGTAATATTTAATTAGCTTAGAATAAGTTAGTTAATTCGTTTCAATTGTTGTAAGAATTAGTTAGCTTAACTAGCGTAGCTAGTTGGTTAGCTTATTCATTTGGACCCTCCTTTACGAAGGCATAATGTTGTAATAAGTATGCGTGCGTGCATGTGTGTATGTTTTCCAACCCCACGTCTTTCTCCCTTTTATTTAATCGCCTTTGATGGTTGGATTAGGGGCATGTTTTAATTAGCATATCGCATGTTTGCATCCATTTATTCGAATTGCATGCACCGAGGCTCAGCGCATCATTCAAACTGCATTGCCATTTCAATATAATCATTTGAATACGTGTTTAACCGCATGTTGTTCAACTCAATCCATATGCCATATTAGTAGCTGATCCTATTAATTGCATTATTGCATGCGTTACATTAGGCATCTTGTATAGTTAGGATCATGTATCTTTCTAACTAGTTGTTGTTTTGGCTCGGAGTACTCGGTGAGTTTTTACGCTTTAGCATACTTGCATGAGTGTGATTACCATATTGCCATGAGGCTATGTGCTTAAATGTTAAACTGCATGAATACCTGTGGATGAAGGTTTGTTGTTTAAATTGGAATAATTCAACAAATGTACGTTTTAAGCCCACTTTGTTGAGTGGCAAATCATGTTTTAAGCCCACTATGTTTGGTGGCAAATTCACAAACTTTAAGCCCACTTGAGGTGGCAAATTCAAATCATTTTCGCAAACAAACATGAGTTGAATTGTTCCAACTTGAGCAAACTAATCTATATTTGCTTGTGTGCATCACATAGTAAAGCTAGTTTAATAATCGGAATAAGAACACATAATGTTTATAAAACATCATATCATCGTTAGTAGAGGCCGATCTTTGATCAGACGAGCGGGGGTGCTCAATTCAGGACCTTCCCCTCTCATACCCAAGTTCTCGAGCCAAGGCAACTTTGGTAATGACGGGTATGTGACCTTTGGCACGAGTCAGGGTTGCCTAAATTTTCCCCAAAACAAAATATTTAGGTGGCGACTCTATATCTGGCAAAGCAGTCCAATTTTTGCATTATTTGATTTAAAATCGATTTTCCAAAAAGATTTGCCAGATTTGGACTCTTTGGTGATTATCAATTTCACATTGCACTTTGTGAGACTAGATTCAGAACCATGGAAGTCTGAACTGTGAGGTCTTTCTTTTCAAACCTTTCCGAAAGGGGGCGAAAAAAGGTGAGTCCACAGAGGCCTAGGCCCAAACCGAGCTCCAATCGGCGCTTGCCACAAAAGAGGCCGAACTTAAAGCTACCGACGAGAAGGCCTACGTCAAAGGGGCAGCCAACGTCCATGATGCCTACAAGAAGCAAGTCAATCATGCATGCAACAAGGGTTACACCCTTGGCTAGATGACTACTTTGAAAGAGTTGGTCATCCCGGACGACTCGCTTCTTCGGGATACGAGCTGACTTGTCATGCCATTCCCTCATACTCCAAGCCAATCTGAGGATGAGGCTAAGGGAGAAGAAGAAGCTGAGGCCGAAGTCGATGCTGAAGAATCTGCTAGGGCCAAGTCCCTAACTCTAAATGAGCAAGTCCTAGACTTGACTTAAGATGAAGAGGAGGATGAGGTCCCCAAAAATATTACTTCTGCGAAGAAGAGTCCGGACCAGACCCTTCTTGAAATTGATGCTAAGATAGTGGCCGAGAAGGAGGGAGCTTTGCCGACTGAGGCCAACACAATGCCAATAGCCGAGGTTGAGTAATCCGATGTTAATGCTAATGTTTCCAGTACTTAGAATTTTTTCTTTGCTTGTACTTTTTTACTTTTTGAACAGTTGTAACTTTTTGTTGTGTGAACAATGCTTGCTTTTGTTTGGCCGATGTGCCCTCAACTATAATTCAAAACTTCATTTTTCAATGCAAGTCTTCTTTTTCTCTAAGTGTTGAATGTCTGTTTCCTTATTTCTTATATGTCTTCATTATTTTGTATGCTTCCACACTTAGAATATTTTTGTAATTTTTCCAAGTATACCTTAACTTGTGTAATCATTTCGGGTCGGAACACATCCTACATGTATCACCTCAGACCCATTTTGTCATGGGTGCAGCCTTGGTCATCTCGAACCTACTTACCTCAGAATTCACCTTTTGCTGTGAGCTCAGCCAACGGGTACTTCAAAAACATTCTTTGAATAATCAACAAGTATTGTTTCCTTACTTGTACTTGCTGTCTTTTATCAAGACTTCACCCTTTCAACCCTTCCAGGTTTGACAACCTGATTGGTGATCTCGCGTAACAAACAATTCGAGTGTCCCTTATTTGGATACCTCAGCTGACTCTAACTTGTAAATTTTTTAAAAATTCCAATAAATGTCAAGCCTATTCCTACTTCCTGCCCCCTGATGTGAACCTAAGTACCACTTATGTTCACATTACGCATGCAACTCCAATTCTTGCCGAGGTCTGATTCAAACAAAAATTAGCTGAGATTTTCTACCTCAATTTTGCTGTTAATCTAACTAGATCAAACTTAGGTTAACTCTATCATTTGGCAAGTGTTAATTTAACTCTATCGTATGGCAAGTCTAAGTTATTCGTCATTTTTCATTTGGAAACATCACAAACTTAGTTCAACTCTACCATAGGTAAGTTGAATTCAACTCTACCATATGGCAAGTCTAAGTTATTCGTCATGTTTCATTCGAAAACATCGCAAATTTAGTTCAAATCTACCATAGGCAAGTTGAATTCAACTCTACCATATGGAAAGTCTAAGTTATTCATCATGTTTCATTTGGAAACATCACAAACTTAGTTCAATTCCACCATAGGCAAGTTGAATTTAACTCTATCATATGGAATGTCTAACTTATTCATCATGTTTCATTCGGAAACATCGTCATAAGACTGCTAATCCTTATCGCAAAAAATTCAACAAGAATAAAAAAAAAATCTAGCTAGTGTTTTATTATAACGTCGACTAATAAAATAATTACATAAATCTCAAAAAACAAAAACTAATGATAGAAAAACTTTAGATTGCAAATGTTCCAAGGTCGTGGCAACTCTTTGCCATCAGCGTCTTCAAGCCGATATGCCCTACTGCCTGCAACCGAGATGATTTTATAAGACCCCTTCCAGTTTGGGCCAAGTTTTCCGTCCTTAGGATCCTTCTTGTTGCCGACAACTTTCCTCAAGACGAGGTCCCCAACCTTGAACTCTCTTGGGTTGACCTTCTTGTTGCAAACACAGCCAAGATGCCTCTGGCAGGGAAAGTTTCTCAGGGAGAGCACTTATGATCACCGTTCTGGAATGAAGTGGGCTTGAACTTGAACTTGAGGTAGAGGTACACTCATACTTCGAAGCATTGACAAGACCTGAAAAGGTACAACCGGAATACACTCTCAGAATTTGCTGAAGTCGAAACACACTCAGATGCTCCAAAATTTTCCTATTTTCTTTTGCTTTGCAGTCTAGAACCTATATAGCTTTAGATAGGTCCTGGTTCAATTCTTCTCACATAACCTGGGTTGAACCCTGCAGTTTATAAAAGAATGAATCCTGTTTTGCACAAATGTGGAGAATGACACAACACTCTAAGCACAAAACAATTTTTTTGAAATTGAGAGTGAGAAATGAGTTCGCAATCGGGTATTGAGCCTACGACTGACCACAGTCAAAATGACTCAACAAAGAGAAAATGAAGGTAAAACAACCTAAACACATCTATTGACACTTGAAAACTCAAAACAAGAATCGAGACAAACAAAAACACACACACAACGCTCAGATGTGTTACAAAGGTGAAAGACCTCTCGGTTCACAGGGAGCCCACAGCTTCTCCGGGTATTGTTTCCCACCCTTTCTTATTTGTGATTCTCATATCACTCTGGCACTCTATCTCTTGTTTTCTGAAAAAGCTCTTTTCTCACTTTTTCTCTCAGCGCACATCTCTCTATTCTTCAATCTCTCCCATTTTTTTATCCCTCCCCTGGGTGGTTGATGGATAAACAGGAAGTTATGGGCTCTTGTCCCTGGTATATTAGATACTCTTTCTTCCGCTCACAATAGTGAGCTTTCCCATAGAAGGGTTGTGGTGCGACTGGATGCGCAGCAGATCTGCAATTGACATCGGTTAACGATACGCTTGGCCAGTTTGGATGTGATCAAATCTATCCAAATGGGGGAGTGGAATATCCTGCTCCATTCTAGTTCGTGTTTCGCACTTAGCTTGATACCTTACTGCTTGGAGGATGTGAGAGCTTTTAGCCCTTTGTTGTTAGCTTCAGTTGTGTCCTTTTGGCAAATATGGTGCCCTTTCTGGCAAGTAAGGTGCTCTTTCTGGCAAGTGTTTGACAACGGGGAAAAGACAGAAAACCTGACTCAACTATGCCCCTAGTTCATCATTTTGACCATTTTTTGTTTTGGCTTTCTACTAAAACAATTTTGACTAATATGAGAGTTAGATTAACACACTTGTTCAATTTTCTGATTTGAAATCATGCTAGGCTATGAATATTGAAAATTTTCCTTTTTTGAGTCCAAGAAAGGGTTAAAAATTCTCAAAACTGTTTTTACAAATGGTCACTGCTCGACCAACACAGAATTTACTCTTAAGATGCACAACTTCAGATCCAAAACAATGAAAAATTTCACCTTGTCTAAATGGCACTGCACGGCAACGGAAAGCTGCCCTTTGTCTGAATGGTATCACAGCGCACTGTAATCAGTCCTCAAAGTGACGATCATAACTGAACTCTCGGATACAGAGAAGACAAAGATGATCAGAACCATTACATGGACACAGTCGATTTGGAAGTGTGTATGACTAGACTTCAGAATGAATTTGCCTACGTATCCCAAAGATAGGAATCAAGCCTGACGCAGTTCCGGGTTAAGGTACACTCGGGTATTAACCTCTCCTTTTGCACTCTAACTTTTGCCAGCTTTGTTTGACGTAGTTCACAGATTTTTAACCTTGCGAGCTTTGTTTTTCTTTTCTTTTCATTTTTTGTCTTCTTCTCATTTCTTTTCATTCTTTTCTTTTTCTTTTCATTTTCTCTTCTTTTCATCTTTTCTTTTCTTTTTCTTCATTTTTCTTTTCAATTCACTCTAACTTTTTCCTGGGTTGCCCTTCCGGGTTTTCGACCTAGCGAGCCTCTCAAGGATAAAAGTTAACTTGTCCATGTTGATCAGTTTGTTGAGATCTCAAAGCCATCTGAATCCAGGAGAATGGTTGCTGTTTGCTGATGATGTCGGAGTCCATCCAACTGGGTCTAAATTGCCCCTAGTGTTGTGGATAGGAGTTTGATTGTCCTTCAACAAAAATTTTCTTTTTTCAGCTACTCGAATTTGGCATTCTTGCCAATCTTCATTGCTTTACAAAATGATCCATCTTTTGAATCTTCGAGCACATCTGACCTCTTTGCCCCTAGTTCAAGGGCCACTTCTAATCTAGCTGTGCAAGCTCTCTTTAACAACGTCTGACCTTCTTGATCTGACTTTCTTGCCCCTTGTTCGAGGGTTACTTCAAGTCTGGCCGTACAAGCCTCACATTGGTTGACCATTGAACATTCTAAATCCAAGTTCAAGGTTTGAAAGCAAAAAGGGTTGAGTCTTGAGGCTGAGAGTGATTCTATGCTGCACAATCTAGAGATCAATTCCACGCATGTCTTCGCAGGACCACGCAAAATATTTTTTGAAATCTTTTAAGAAAGCGACTAGTCGCTCGCGCTGAAGACAATGTAGAACCAATCTGGATCAAGTCAGGATCCTTCTCAGTACTCACATTAACAAACATGATCTCATTCAATAAGGGCTTAACATGCCTCTCTTTCTCTCAATTGATCAAATTTTTGCAAATCTCGAGGAATTCCTTCCTCTTTGTTTTCATCACAGCGTTAGAAAAGTTTTGAAAAACTTAGGTCAATGCAATGACTTCAAGGCACAGAAAAGTAGGTGAAAATCACTGTCGTTTCATTCAAATCTTCTGGCACAACTGGGCTTAAAGGCAGAAAAGAAGTAGGTGAAAAACACTATCATTCAATTCAGATCTTTTGGCACAACTGGCTTCATGGCAGAAATAAACTCAAAAAAAAGAGTGCAAAAGACAAACACAAAACAAGATAGTGATGTCCAAGGTAACACTCCTGAAATCACCCGACTCTAACAAAACAGGACTAACTCGATACAACAAGGCAGACTCAACTGATTCAGTACAAAAAGACTGACTCAATAAAACACAACAAAACTGGCCCAATACCCAAGTCAGAAAGTAAAATAAACAGTATTCTCAAAACAGTGCATGCTATCCCCATATCTGGAGTAAACTGAGCGCCATCCGCAGGTGGTTCATCTCCCGATTACATGATCACATTATCTCCCAAGTTCACTGATCCTGTGCTGATAGACTTTGCAGGACCTGGTGCGACGATGACCTTGTTGTCAATCAGATCTTGTATTTCGTGGCGAAGACGAAAACACGTGTCAGTGTCATGGCCGGTTTGTTGATGGAAGGCACAGTACTTGACCGGATCATGGGAGGGAGGAAGTTTATTCGGTAATGGTCGCGGCTCCAGGGGCTTCAGATGCCCTTTTCTGATTAGGACCCTCAGGGCCATTGACAGAGAGACATGTACAGTGGGGTGAACACCCTTTGGCCCCGAGGTGGGTGTTTGGCAGGTTGTGAGCTAGCTGTGTTGGGTGTACCGGCGAAAGGGTCGGCAGGTGTTGACTGGGTTTGTCGATCTCTTCCAAGTGTAGGATTGGAGCTGAAAGGGGTCTTTCTGCTATGACATCTCTTGTCCCGGCTTGCCCCTTGGAAATCTTCAATCATGCTCACTAGCTCAAAAGTAGTGGGTTCATGGGTTTGAGATGATTGGGGTCCAAGTGCACCCATCATGCATAAGTCCATACTGACTGGAATGAACACCTCAGGCTTGGGTAGATGGGTTGGGGTGATGTATATGCTGGGGTCAAACGGGTTGGCCGTTGTCTGGATGAAGTTTACCTGCCTAGGTGGAGGGTTTTGATTGACATTTGGTTTTTCTAGAGGTTCTATTACCTTGTCGTCAATGAGATTTTGAATCTCATGACGTAGTCTGAAGCAGAGGTCAGTATCATGACTGTGCTGTTGATGAAAGGCACAGCACGTAGCTGGGTCATGCTTTGGAGGGAGAGGATCGGGTGGAGGCCGTTGTTCTAACGGTATCAAATGTCCCTTCCTGAGTAGGACCCCTAGAGCTTTAGACAAAAGCATATAAAGTGGGGTGAAAACCCTCTTGCCTCGGGGTAAATAGTTCGAAGTTTGGGGGTTTGGATTAGACGTACCAACAAAGGGGGTGGCTGTTTTCGGAGTGGTGGTGACCATTCCAACTTCAGAAGATTTCGCAGCTGCATCACCACTGGTGGTCGCATTCGAACTGCGTGTATAACCCTTCTTGGGTGACTCCCTTTCGTGGTCAATCAGACCTTGTTTCATAGCGTCTTCTATCTGTACCCCAATCTCATGGAGGTCAGCAAAAGTGGGGAGGGGTAAGACAATCATCCTCTGCTTCAACTTCGGTTGCAGATTCCGCACGACTATCCTTATCTAGTCTTTCTCAGCTGGCCTGGTGGTCATCATAGAAGTCTTGGCTCTCCAATGGGTTACGAAGTTAGAGAAGCCCTCTTTCGACTCTTGTCTAGTTGCCTCGAGATCATGAGTCCTGACCTCGATTTGCGTATTGTACGAATATTGGGCGACGAAAGCCTCGGCCATCTCTTCCTAACTCCTCATTACTGAATCCTCCAACTTAGCGTACCAGATGGCCGTAACACCTGACAGGGTCCGACTGAAGAAAGATAGCTTTTGTAATCTGGAGAGGCCCATTGGCCGTAAGATATCCGAGAACAACTGTAATATCCTTGTTCTGTAGTATGCTAATTGGTCCTTAACATGAATATGATTATGTGTTTAATATGATTTTGTGTGCCATTATGTGAAAATATGTGGTTTTGAATTTCTATCTGTTCACCGTAGGAATATCTGTTTGATTGTCTGCTTTGGAAATTAAATTGAAGGCCTTATTGGCCACAGAAACTGAAATTGACTATGCCATTGCGATTGGCATAATTTTTAGAGCCTACGGTGAAATTTAATTAGAAATTGATTCAGATCAGAATTAATTGATTTAATTGATAAATTAAGTGCCCAAATATTTTATAATAAAATAATGGGTTAACTGGGGGCTTATAAGGGGCCATATATGTTCAATACTCTTTTGTTATTCAAATTGGCTGATTATAACTCTAAGAGAGAGAGAGGGTCGGTTATAGGGAGAGAGGGAGCTCAAAATTGGAGTTTGATCTTAAAAGCTTGGAAATCTTGAAGATTTCTCTAGATTTGACCATAGATTGGAAGAATTGAGCCTCTAAGTAAGTGAATTCATGAGTTTAATGTTGTAAATTGTGAATTCAAGTTTGATTGGTGATCAAGAACAAGAGTTGTGCTTTAATTGATGAATTTGAAGTTAAAATGCACATGCATGTATAG
>NW_021024553.1:2367166-2379928 GCF_004153795.1 Camellia sinensis
ATAGGTGTTCGAGTGTTCGAACCGTAATGCGCAAGAAATGGTATGGAAACTCCGTATTTACATATCTGCCACTCAGCAGGAGAATCCGTATAGGTATCAAGTGTTGGTACAGTGCTACTCGCAAGTAGGCTAAAGCACGGATGTGCCACTCTCAAGTGGACTCTAAAACAACATGATTTTGCCACTCCGCAAAGTGGGCTTAAAACGCACATTCGATGAATTATTCCAATTCAAGCAATGAAGCCTTCATCCACAGGCATTCATGCAGTTAATCACTTAAGCACATAGCCTCATGGCAAGCATGCTAACATGGCAACACTTACACTCATGCAAGGATGCTAAAACATAAACACTTATAGTGTACTCCGAGCCAAAATAGAAGCTAATTAGAAATCAATACATGATCCTAGCTATGTTAAGTGCCTAATGCAACACATGCAAAATGCGACTAAGTAGGCTCGGCTATCTAGGATGGCATACAAATATCATAATTGATACATGTATTCAAATAGGAATTGAAATACAATGCAATTTGAATGATGCACCGAGCCTGGTGCATGCAACCCAAATAAATGATGCAAACATACAAGCATAAGTATATCAATTGAAACATGCCCTAAAACAAACCATCAAGAGCTGGTAAATAAAAGGGAGAAAGACGTGGGATTGGAAGACATTCACACACACACGCACCCTTATTACAACATTTGCCCTTTCGACGGAGGTTCTGAATGAAAGAGAGCTAACTAGCTACACTAATTAAGCTAACTATTACAGATAAACTAATTAACTAATCTAGTTAACTAATTAGTTATTACAACACAAATCGATTAGCTAAGCACGTTAACTAATTAAGTACAGAACCAATGAATTAACTAGCTAAGCAAAGCAGTTAAAAGGAGCCACAGGGCAAGAAATAAATGCATGCATGCTTGATTGCTTCCTCCCGAAAATCCGTCGCCTTGCCACCGGTTGCCTCTATTTGCATTCGCCTTGATTCCTGAACACTGAACCAATTCCCAAACTGCTTCGGCTCCAAAACTAGAACCACTTTGAACCACCTTCAAGCTGGTGGGCTGTTGGCCACCAGGGGAGGCTGTAGGCCACTTATCGGCCACTTAAAGTTGCCGGTCGGCCAGTTGCTTCTGCATACTCCAGTTTTGCTGCAAATAGAGTACAAAAGAAGCAAGGCAAGGCATTTGCAGGGTATGTGTGTATAGCCACCCTCCTTATCATTTCTCAAGCTCAAAGGGATGCGGTACTCGACTCTCGGGCCACCAACCGAGCATCGCAATGCACGATGGCTGAGAAGCCAAGTTTGGTACAAGTCAATGAATGTACAAATAACACACAAGACTCAAGAGGCCTCCACCCTATCATGCACAATCAAGGGGGATGGCGACCAAGAAATAAGGCGCGTTTCATCACTTCAAGTATGAAACGCCCCTCGTTTCTCGTGTTTGGATTAATGTCCGATCCAAACACAATGCAATGCAACACACATGCAAACAACATGCTTATCAATCAATGCTAGAGTGGCATGCACAAGGCTCTATCATGTAAGCAATGCATGCATGGTATGTTTAGAAGCTAAGGCAACAAAGCTAGTGAAGTGTATTACACATGAGGCATGCACCATCAATCTCAAATGGTCAAACCTACTTCATGCCACAACAATGGTACAATCATGCTAGAAACGAAGCACTAAAAGCTACAACAACATGCTCATGCATTGGCTCGCAAGCCAGACATTAAACACAACTCTCAAACACAATGAAGAAGTGATAAATAAGAGAGTATGGCAGAGATGTAGGCATTGAAATCATATGCCAAATGATGACATATCATGCAAACAACACAAGTATGGCATGCTAGAGGTCTCAAGCATTAAAGCTAGTGAGGTACACAACACTAGAACTATGCAATACTATGCACAAACAACCAAACCAGCCCAAAACCGAGCTATATCATGGCAAATCAATGATAAAAACATGCTCAAACTAAGGCTCAAAAGAGTAGAAAATCATGCTCCTTTGGTAACTCACAAATAAGGCACAAAGGCACAACTCTCAAAATCTCTCAAGGAGTGAAGGAAGTAAGAACATGACACATGTATATGCTCTGAAATTACATGCTAAATGATGCCAAAACATGCAACCATCACAAATATAGCATGCTAAGGTGCGCAAAACTCAAGACTAGCTAAGGCACATGCACCATAGCCATATCAAGCAAGCCCCAAAGGACCAAGATCACTTAAAACAGTCCTAAGGTAGGTCAAAACAATGTTAGAAAATGATGGAGTGTAGCCAAAACAAGCTAGAATTGTAAGCCAAAACACTAAGCATGCAAGGTTAATGAGTGGGATTACACTACTAGTACCAAAACCAAGTAAGAGGTGACTCCATCAACCAAAATCAGAGTTGTATCGTGGCAAAATAAGACCAAAAACATGATGAGATGATAGCCCAAAAGCTTAGGCAAGCATGCATACAAATTAGCCCATGATCAAGACATAAGGCACAAATCTCTAAAATCATTGAAAGAGTGAAACATGTGAGAGTATGACAGAAGTTTATGCTCTGAATTTACCTTCTAAATGATGCTAGATCATGCACACATCACAAATATAGCATGCTAGTGGTCTCAAAACTCAAGACTAGTGAAGCCATCTATGCCATAGCTATACAAAGCAAGCCCCAAAAGGCCAAGAACACTCAAAAAAGTCCTAAAGCATGTCAAAATAATACCAAAACATGCATGGAGTATAGCCAAGACAAGCTAGAATGAAAGGCCAAAACACCAAGTACACTAGGTTAAGGAGCATGATTGCACTACAAGTGTAAGAACCAAGCAAGAAGTGATCCAACCAACTAAAATCAGAGTTGAAGCATGTTAAATAATGGCCAAAAACATGTTGGAGTGGAGCCAATACATGCTAGAATTATAGGCTAAGACATGAAGCATGTTAGGCTAGCGAGTAGGATTACACTACAAGTGTATGAAGCATGCATAAGGTGACTCAACCAAGTCAAAACAGAGCTACAACATACTGAAATAAGACCAAAAATGGGCTAAGATCAAGCCAACACATGCTAGAAAAATATGCTCAAGTATGAGGCCAACAAGACATGGAACCAAGAAGCAAGGAGCGGAGGCCACCCCCTCCTACTTTAGACCTTAAAACATGGTTTACACCACTGAAATTCCTTTGAGTTTCAGTGGTAGAAAGGCCAAACAAAGGGTGCCTCTAAAGCTTCAAAAGATGGCACTAAGCTTAAGCAAATAAGGCACACAAGAGGATAGAACACCCTCAACACCAAAGAGGCCTCAAACAACCATTTAAAGCACTTAAAAATAGAGCTTTTGTAGTTAAAAGCTAATAGCATGCAAAGATGGCTAAGTAAGTAACTAAAACAAGGCTCAAAAGGGGATAAAGGGATTACCTTTGAAGTACAGCCACAACAACAACTTATTGAGTAAAAAACCAACCTTTAGACTCCAAACAAGACCTCTAAGTATCTCAGCAACAAAGTAAGAGTGTTTGGAGAAGAGGTTATGTGCAAATATGCAAAAAAAATACAATTCTAAGCACAATATATATATATATAGAGAGAGAGAGAGAGAGAGAGATCTAGAAAGAGTAAATTTTTGTTCTCCAAAAATTTTGAACCTCCAAGAAGGGAGAGAGAGCTTCCCTTATATAAGCAATGCAAAGTAAAGCTTTCTTGACAAGCTTAAAGCTTGCTCCAATCCCTCCATACATGCGTATGGTGGATGCATTCAGTGGCCAACAACTGGCACAGCTGGCACAAAAAATATCAGCAAAAGCAGAAAAAAGGCCGTAGACCACTTCAGGTGGCCTACAGGAGGAAAAAGTGGCCTACAATCACCAAAAGTGGCCGATAGCCTCTCCCCTCCCTCTAGGCAAGGGGTAACAAGGTATGGTCCAAAAACAAACCAAAAAGAAGAAAGCTAAGAGGCCACAAGACAAGGCACTCAGTCGACAGCCCCGAAAACTAGCCTATGGACCACTACAAGTGGCCTATAAGAAGGAAAAGTAGCCTACAGCTACAAAAAGTGGCCTACAGGCCTCTCTCTCTCTCCAAGCAAAGGCACCAAGGCATGGTCCAAAAACAAACCAAGAAGAAGAGAGTTAAGAGGTCCCGAGATAGGGCATTCAGCCGAAAGCTCCGAAAACTCATAACGAGCACAAACATGCGTAATCACCTAGTACACAAGTGATGACATCAAAGTCTTGAGGTCGATCGGTCAAAAATGTGGTGTCTACATGGGAGTAGAGTAATAGCTTTTGATTTTGTATTTTGCACAGAAGCTCTTGATTAGCTTACTGCCAAATTGGGTGCCATTATCTGCTATTATGGCCCTTGGGATTCCGATTCTGGTGATGATGTTCTTTCAGATGAAGCTCTTCACATCAATATCTCGAATCTTCACAAGGGGTTCGACCTTTACCCATTTTGTGAAGTAGTCTGTGGCTACTAACAAGAACTTTCTTTGTCTAGTTACCTGTGGCAGTGGTCCCACTAGGTCCATGCCCCGCAGGGAAAACGGCCAAGAACTGGACATTGGGTTCAGATCTGCTGCTGGTTGATGTACCAAAGGAGCAAACCTTTGATACTTTTCACACTTCCTGACATAGGCTTCAGCATCCTTTTGCATGTATGGCCACCAGTATCCCTAGGAGATGGCTCTATGGGCAAGTGACCTGCCCCTTACATGGCTTTCACAAACTCTTTTATGGATCTCATATAAAAAGTCCTCTACCTGAGAGGGATGCACACACCGGAGTGAAGGTCCAGTGAAGGATCTTCTATACAGATGACCTTCTGCTAACAAGCAGAACCTGGCCGACTTCAACTTGGTTTTGTGTGCCTCTTTTCGGTCGTCTGGCAGTCTATCCTCTCTAAGGAACACAACTATGGCGTCCATCCAACTAGGACCCATTTCCACACACATTGCTTCGTACTCTGTTATCAAAGGCTCTACATTTGGTCCTGTCAGATAATCAACCATGATTATCCTTGGTTCCCCTGGCTTTATTGCACTAGCCAGGTTTGCCAAGGCATCAGCATGACTATTGTCATCTCGGCTAACCTGTTGTGGCTGGCAATTCTCAAACAGTGTTAGCAGCTTGACAACCTCTTTGACATAGGCTATCATCCTTTCATCTCGGGCTGCGTACTCGCCCATTGATTGATTCACAATAAGCTAGGAGTCACAGAAGACTATCACCTCATCGGCTTCCATTGTTGCTGCCAACTTTAGTCTAGTAATCAGTGCCTCGTACTCTGCTTCATTGTTTGAGGCCTTAAATCCCAAATGGATTGATTGTTCTATCATTTGCCCATTTGGCGATATCAAAACCACTTCTGCCCCACTCCTTGATGGTTTGAACTTTCTGACAAATAGGCAGAAGGAGTCACCGATGTAGATATTGTAGGGTTTTGGTTGCTCTGCCCTCTTCTATTTTGCTGGCGTGGGGTCCTTTTGCCCCAGTTGTGTTTCTTTTGGTTTTTCTAGACATCCTAAGCCACGGCTCACCGGAGCCTGCCTTGGGATAGCACCAGGAGTGAACTCAGTCACAAAGTCGGCTAGAACCTGGCCCTTGATTGCTGTTCTAAGCCTGAATTCCAGGTCATATTGGCCCAACACCACTACCCATCTGGCTATTCTTTCTGTTACATCTCCATGCTACAACAGGGGCTTTAGCGAATGCTCCGTCAATATCACCATCTTGTGGGCTTGGAAATAGTGATTCAAGTTTTTGAAAGCCATCACCAAGGCTAGTGTCAATTTTTCCAGGGGCAAGTACCTGGTTTCTACATTTGCTAAGGTTTTACTCACATAGTATACCGCCTTTTGTTCTCCCTCCTCTTCTCGGATTACCACTACACTCACTACGTGGTCTGAAACTACTAAGTATAGGAACAATTCCTCTCCAAGTATTGGATTTGACAGAACTGGAGCTATTGTTAAGTACATTTTCAAGTCGGCCAATGCGACTTCGCACTCCTCTATCCATAAAAAATCTGTGGCCTTTCTTAACAAACTAAAAAATGGTTTACACTTATCAAAACTTCGACTGATAAACCTGTTCAGGGCTACCACATTGCAGGTCAAAATCTGGACCTGCTTGGCTAATGTTGGGCTTTTTAAGTCAAGGATGGCCTTGATTTGATCTGGGCTTGCCTCAATACCCCTTCTAGTGACCAAGTATCCCAGAAACTTACCAGGCCTGACTCCAAATGCACATTTCGAAGCATTGAATCGGAGCTGATAAGTTATTAGCATATCAAAAACTACCTTTAAATCAGCCAGATGATTCCCAGGCTCCTTGGTCTTCATGACCATGTCATCAATGTAGACTTCTACTGTCTTCCTAATCAGATGCTTAAACATATTGATCACTAACCGTTGGTAGGTTGCTCCTACATTTTTTAACCCGAAAGGCATTACCCTGTAACAATAGAGTCCATTCGGGGTGATGAATGTCGTCTTCTCTTTATCTGGGGCATACATTGCTATCTGATGGTAGCCTCTATATGCATCCAAGAAACTCATCCTCCTATGCCCTGAAGTGGTATCTACTAACTGATCAATCTTAGGCAGCGGGAAATTATCTTTAGGACAAGCCTTATTCAGGCTGGTGAAGTCCACACAGACCCTCCACTTGCCGTTCTTTTTTTTCACTACCACTGTGTTGGACAACTAGGTCAGATAGTGTACTTCTCAGATGGCCTGGGCTTCTAGCAGCTTGTCCACTTCCTCCTCAACTGCTTCCACATGTACTAATGTCGGCCTCCTTACCCACTGGATGACAGATTTAGCTGACCTGTCTTCGTTGAGCCTATGACAAGTGACCTTGGGGTTGATGCCAGGTATCTCATAGGGTGTCCAGGAAAACACTATGTTTGCTCGCAAAAAAGCTTCTAACTCTCTTTCCTCTTCCTCGGCTAAGCCTGAGTCGAGAAGGAAGAAGCGCTTCCCATCATCTTCCTGGACCAGAACTTTCTTCAAAGCCTTCTCACTCTTGTCAGCTGGTTCTTTGTCGACATCATCTAGGACCTTCATGTCCTTGTCTTCAATTTCAACTGTTTCTACTTTTCGCACGTTGCAGGTGGACTTCATTGTTACCATGGAACAATTTTTTGCCTGCACTTGATCCCCTCTGACCTCCTCAATTCTATGTTCGATTGGGAATCTTAACAACTGGTGCAATGTTGAGGAAACAAGATAACATTGTAAGGGAATGTGGTGTCAATTACTGTAAACTCCGTGCTTACCTTCTTGGTGCCTATCTGAACCTCCAAATTCGTGGCACTAAGAGGCCATGTCGGTGTTCCGCTGAATCCAACCATCGAGCTGTTGGATTATTCCAGATCATCTAGGTGAAGGCAAAGCTCCTTGTAACATCTAACATACATGATGTCACAAGAACTGCCTTGATCAACCAGTATGCACCTCACCTGGCACTCTCTAATCTTTAGCGTTATCACCAGGGCATCGTTGTGTGGATGTTGCACCATATCCAAGTCTGCCTCAGTAAAAGAAACCATTGTCCTAGGCTTCTTTTGCTGGACCTAATACACATGCTGTAGATGCTTTACCCTCTGAGTCTCCCCACATACATCATTCCCATTGACCTTTGAGTGAATCATATTGATCACCCGAGGTTCATCTACTTGCTGCAGTGGCGGTGGTGGAGATGGTGTTGCCGGTGCATGCGATAGCCTTGCCGGTGCATGCGATAGCCTTGCCGGTGCATGCGATAGCCTTGCCGGTGCATGCGATAGCCTTGCCGGTGCATGCGATAGCCTTGCCGGTGCATGCGATAGCCTTGCCGGTGCATGCGATAGCCTTGCCGGTGCATGCGATAGCCTTGCCGGTGCATGCGATAGCCTTGCCGGTGCATGCGATAGCCTTGCCGGTGCATGCGATAGCCTTGCCGGTGCATGCGATAGCCTTGCCGGTGCATGCGATAGCCTTGCCGGTGCATGCGATAGCCTTGCCGGTGCATGCGATAGCCTTGCCGGTGCATGCGATAGCCTTGCCGGTGCATGCGATAGCCTTGCCGGTGCATGCGATAGCCTTGCCGGTGCATGCGATAGCCTTGCCGGTGCATGCGATAGCCTTGCCGGTGCATGCGATAGCCTTGCCGGTGCATGCGATAGCCTTGCCGGTGCATGCGATAGCCTTGCCGGTGCATGCGATAGCCTTGCCGGTGCATGCGATAGCCTTGCCGGTGCATGCGATAGCCTTGCCGGTGCATGCGATAGCCTTGCCGGTGCATGCGATAGCCTTGCCGGTGCATGCGATAGCCTTGCCGGTGCATGCGATAGCCTTGCCGGTGCATGCGATAGCCTTGCCGGTGCATGCGATAGCCTTGCCGGTGCATGCGATAGCCTTGCCGGTGCATGCGATAGCCTTGCCGGTGCATGCGATAGCCTTGCCGGTGCATGCGATAGCCTTGCCGGTGCATGCGATAGCCTTGCCGGTGCATGCGATAGCCTTGCCGGTGCATGCGATAGCCTTGCCGGTGCATGCGATAGCCTTGCCGGTGCATGCGATAGCCTTGCCGGTGCATGCGATAGCCTTGCCGGTGCATGCGATAGCCTTGCCGGTGCATGCGATAGCCTTGCCGGTGCATGCGATAGCCTTGCCGGTGCATGCGATAGCCTTGCCGGTGCATGCGATAGCCTTGCCGGTGCATGCGATAGCCTTGCCGGTGCATGCGATAGCCTTGCCGGTGCATGCGATAGCCTTGCCGGTGCATGCGATAGCCTTGCCGGTGCATGCGATAGCCTTGCCGGTGCATGCGATAGCCTTGCCGGTGCATGCGATAGCCTTGCCGGTGCATGCGATAGCCTTGCCGGTGCATGCGATAGCCTTGCCGGTGCATGCGATAGCCTTGCCGGTGCATGCGATAGCCTTGCCGGTGCATGCGATAGCCTTGCCGGTGCATGCGATAGCCTTGCCGGTGCATGCGATAGCCTTGCCGGTGCATGCGCGAAAGAATAATACAATTTAACTAACTATCAAGCTAATTAAATATTACAGACCAATTAAACTAGTTAAGCAAATTAACTAATAATTAAGCAGTAAAAGCAGCCTCGGGAAGAGGGCCCAATGCGCGCGTGCTCGGGTTCGCTCGGAAATCCGTCGCCATGCACAAGTTACCTCTGTTTTTCCTGCTCTACTCCTCTGAAAATTGCACAACTCCCAAGGTATCCTCCATGGACACTGTTGATCACCACCGGCTAAGACAAATGGTCACCGACCATGGAAAGATGGTCATCGACCATTGGTTGAGCTCTCGGCCACAAATATTTGGTCGGTCGGCAGTATAAACGGCCGGCCGGCCAAAGCTTCCTGCAGAAACCTGTTTTGACAGTAGCAGAGGGCAAAATATGGCATGGCAATGCATTTCAAGCAATGTTTGCACCAACCACACTCCTTGTCATGTTTATGACTCAAAAGAGGATGGTCCTCGATTCTCGGACCATCAATCGCGCATTTCAATGCGTGATGGCCCAAGAAACCAAGTGTGCCATTTCAATGTCGAATGAAATGCACTTAAACAAACAAATGGCCCAACCTCTATCACTTGATCAAGAGGTAAGGCATGCATGCCAATGCAATGCAACCTAGGCGTGCGAACTAGGCATGCAATATGAACATGAAGACAAGTATGCTAGGCACACAACCTAAGCTAGCAAGCATGCAAGCATGTAATAACTATGCTAATGATCAACATGCAAGATATAACCTCATCATGCAAGTGTGTAAGGCATGCAACATGTTATGCAACCTAGTCAAGGAAATGCGTGTGTAGACGCGCCCGCGAGGGGCCCCGCTACTACAGTTCGGACTCGATTCGTGTCACGGTTCTTAATCTGAACCAAAGAGTCCAAGTCTGGCAAATCATTTTGAGAAAACAGATTTTAGGAAAGAAGTGCCAAACATGGACTGCTTTTCCAGATACAGAGTCGCCACCTAAATATTTTTAAAAAGGGAAATTTAGGAAACCCTGACTCGGTGCCAAAGGCCACGTGTCCGTCATCACCGGAGTTGTCTCGGCTCGGGAGCTAGGGTACGATTGGGGAAGGTCAGCTATGAGCACCCCCTCTCGCCCGATCCGAAGATCGGCCTCTACTAACCGTGATATCCGATTTTGAAAACGTTATGTGTTCTTATTCCGGTTATTAGCCTAGAATTACTATGTTATGCGCGCAGCAATCAAGTATAGACCAAATCGCCTAAATTGGAACAAAACATTTCATGCTTGTTTTTAAAATAGTTTGCTATGCAAGCATGGTGGTCCAAATGCAAGATGCCTTTCTAGGCAAAGTAAAGGAATGCAAGGCAAGTGTAAGGTGCTGCAAGTTTTGCCACCCTCGAATGGACTTTTAGAAAAGATGGTTTTGCCACTATCTAGTGGGCTTAAAACTCACAGTTTTAATGCATTATTCCAAATTAGGTAATTCAACGTCCATCCGCAGGCATTCAAGCAGTTATATCACATAAGCAGCTAGCCTCATGGTAATCATGCTGTTATGGCAACACTCATACGCATGCAAGGATGCTAAAGCAAAAGAACTTACAGAGTACTCCAAGCCAAAACAGAAACTAGTTAGTAATCATATGCATGATCCTAGTTCATGTTAAGATGGCTAATGTAACACATGCGGAATGTCACTAGAGTAGGCTCGGCTAGGCTATAAATGACATGTGAAAATGTACAAGTAGTATGTATTCAAGTTAGATTTGAGATACTTATGCAGTTAGTATGATGCGCCGAGCCTGGTGCATGCAATACTGATGAATGATGCACGCATGCATAGCATAAGGTATGCTAAGGTAAACATTGACCTATTACTAACTATCAAAGCAGGTAAGTAAAAGGGAAGAAAGAAGTGGGGATTGGAAGACATGCGCACACACTCACCCACACTTATTACAGATTCGCACTCCCTTGGAGAAACCGAATAAATATTACAGATAATTAACCTACAAGCTAATTAATTATTACAAATTGCCTTAATTAGTTAACAAACTAACTAAGCTAGGAAAAACAGTAAACCGCCTCGGGAAGAGAGCTCAATGCAATACGTGCTCGGGTCTTGCTCGGAAGTGCACCGCCATGCATAGGCTGCCTCTGTTTTCCTTGCTGTACTCCTCTGGAGGCTGCTAGAACCTCAGGATTGCTTCTCTGGATGCTGGGGAATGCCATCGGCTGAGCAGAATGCCTACCGGCAGTGGCCTGTGATCACCGGCCATTGGTGAATCTATCGGCAGAGGGAAGATCGCCGGTCGGCACTTAGCACTGCCGGTCGGCAGAAAGCTCCTGCAGAATCTGCAATTGACAGCAACAGAAGGCAAGGCAGAGCATGGCAATACAATTCAAGGCATATATGCACCGATCATGTCCATTATCATGTTAGTGACTCAAAGGGACATGCTCCTTGGTTCTCGGACCATCAATCGCGCATTTCAATGCGTGATGGCCTAAGAGACCAAGTTATGCATTTCCATGTCAAATGCAATGCAAACAATCAAACCAATGGGGACTTAACCTCTATCATGGATAGTCAAGAGGCCAAGCATGCATGCCAATGCAATGCAACCTAAGCATGTTAACTAGGCATGCAATACGGCAATGCAAATGAGCATGCAAGAAATACAAGGCATAGAGCAATGCAACTAACAAGTTTGCAAGGCTAATGTAGGCATTCAAGCATGTAAGCCAACATGTGACTTCATTCAATCATGTGATTTCAAACATGCAACAACTCACCAATATGCTACAATATACAAGGAGAGCATGCAACAAACAAAGAGATGGACTTAAACATGATTTGGGCAGCTCTAATTAGGCCCAAAACAGTGGCCATAATGCTATGAAATAAGGGCTAAATGACATGCAAACATGCATGCAAATATGGTCCAATTCCTAAGGCCCACCAAAGAAATATTGAACTACACTTAGTGCAACCACACATGGCATGAATTAAATGACTAAAAACAGAATTTTAGCATATTAAAACAAGGCCTAAAGATCACTTAGATGGCATCCAAATGACCTAAATTCAAAGGCATGCACAAATGCCAAAACATGGAGCATGCTACACAAAAGAGGTGTCCAAGGCAAGCATACAAGCATGTCAAAGGGACTGAAATGATGCTACAAATGGTGCCAAACCAATAAAACAAAGCAAATAAAGCATGCTACATACTCACACACTTAAGGCCAACAAGCCAAAATGCAAAGGGGCTATACTAAACATGGAAAATGTGAATCTAAAGACCCAAGACAGACCTTAAGCATGTTAAAACATGACCAAAAACTTCACAAAGCTAAGCCAAAATATGCAAGCATAGTGGTCCAAAGGCAAGATGCATTTCTAGGCAAAATAGAGAAATACAAAGCAAGTGTATGATGCACATGGAATCTCACCAAACCATCAAAAATTAGTGAATAAAACATGTGAAAATAGGCCCAAATAACCACTGATACGCAACCATGGCATGCAAAAATGATGAGTTACTTTAGAGGGCCATGCAAGGAGTTATTAAGCACATGCAAGATAGACATTTAGCAAGACCAAATCAACTCTGGAAATGGCTTATGGGGGTCCTAAAACCCACTGAAAAATGCTTCGCCAATGATGCGATCGCACTGGCTTGGAAGCAGAACTGTTCTTTTGTGGTTGTTCTGTCGAATCCCCACGAAACGCGCCA
>NW_021024553.1:2388424-2406619 GCF_004153795.1 Camellia sinensis
TTGTACGGGGAGCAAATATCCAGGCGAGCCTGCACTCCTTGTTTCCGAGCTCCGATTTTATCAGATCACCTGCGTGCACAACAGCAATGAGCTACCCGGCGGTGTGTGGCCGGAAAACCCCTCCGACGATTAAGTCAGACACACACAGGGATAGAGAGAGAGAGAGGGGACTGAGTTGAGTGTAAGTATTTTTTTTACCAAATGTTCGTCTGCTCCAGTATGGGGGGCGTAGACTTACTTATATACCTTCTGCGCGCCAAATCCACTCCCATTCGTCTCTCGACACGTGGTGCTACTATTCTAATTGTCAGCACAAATCTTGCTGAACATCACCTAACCCGACTGCTAGCCCACTCTATTGGGAGCTCGGCAGCCGGGCTGCATCATCTCGGCTGTAGATGGCCGTGTTGTATAGCTGGCCAGAGCGCCCCGCTCGCCGCGCTCCGCTTCGACCGAGCTCGGGCATATCCTGGCATCGCCGAGCTCGGGACAGCTACGCTTGTTTGCCGTGGGCCTTACTGCCGAGCAAACACATGTAGCTCGGTCCAACCTTGTCTTTCCTGGCGCCGGACAACCCATTTGACAGGCTTCGATACCAAGAAGTTATGTAGCTCGGTCAAACCACGCCTTGCATTAACCGAGCAGGATCTTTCAAGACAGGGCCGTACTACCTCGGCCCAACCCTTGTTCGGCCCAAACCCGTCTGGCCCAATTCCAGATTATAAATCTCCCTCTCAGATAGATAAGTATAAAATAATAATATATAACTAACGGCCCAAAAAAAGGTCAGAGAACCTCTTTGTTGGCACTGGAATTATTTCACCGGTGCATTTTTTCCTAAAGTTTATAAATGCCGGTAATTTTATCAGGATTTAATAAATGATGGAATCATTTTCAAACTTCAAGTATTGAATAATTTCCCAGACTCTCATAGTAAGATTTTTATTTTTATTTAATTTAAACTTCTTTTTTTTTATTCTTTTTTTTTTTTGGTAATAAAGTTTTTATTTTAATGTGGAAGGAATTGATCAAACTTAAATTATATACTGTACTTTTTTGACTCCTTCTCTAACATCACACTTTGCCGTGTCTCCGTCACCAGACACGGTTGTTGTTTTCGCTACGCATTACCTAACGTCAATACCAAACCAAATGCGCACAGCTAAGCAATTTCCTCATACCTGACTACAAAATTAGACCAATCACACTCTCTCTATATATATATACATCCCCACACATTCGATAGACCCCACTTTTTTCCAAATTCAATAATTCAAATCTCACATATCCAACAAACCCATCATATTATTTCATTTCATTTCATTTCATTTTTTTTTTTATTTATTCAGAGTTCTCAATCATGGGATTGTTGGGGCGGCTAAGGAACGCAGTGAACAAAATAAAATTTCTTCTAGATTTCAATGCTAATCGATGGCGACTCGCTTCGATGATTACGAAGAGCAATAGGAGGGTGAGTTTCAATGACCGGCCTGGATTGAGAGCGTGCTGCGAAGATGATTTTGTTGAATTGTTTGATTCACCGGGATCTTCAAGCCTAGGAGGAGGAAGTGGACGAGGAGGAACACTTTCAAGAACATCGAGTTGTGTATCGGAAGATGATATTGACAAGAGAGCTGAGATGTTCATAGCTAATTTTCATCGTCAACTTCAATTAGATCGACAAATTTCTTTGGAACTCAGGTACTGCAGAGCTAATAGCATTGAGTCCACGTCAACTACCATGTCGCCTTAATCAACGTCGCTTAATTATGCACAATTCATGATTATTATGAGAAGGAACAGTTTGAAGTTCTCTGTGATGGAATCTGTGTTTTACGAGTCGATCTCCATTGCAAATTTTGCAGTAATTGGTTTGTTTTCCTTTTTTCTTATACAAAATTACAAATACTATTTTGTATGCATTTTTTTTCTTCTCTTCTTCTTTTACCCATCAATTTGGAGTGTGAAATTCTCTCTCTCTCTTTTTTTTTTGGGAAAGATTCCATCAAATGTTTGATTTTTTTCAGTTTTTTTTTTTTTTTTGGTTTCGGATTCTTTTGTAAAATGTATTGTACAGATTGAATGAAAAAACTTGATATGAAATACGTGTTTGATTGTGTTGGTACATAGAAATTTTGTTCATCAATTAGCCAAATAAATCGGTTTGTGTCTACTGTTAATTTTAATTTATTATTATTATTATTTTTTCTTTTGGTAGCTTGGAATCATTTTTTTTAAGGACACTTTCATTTTTTTGATCGTTTGGTACAGCATATCTGAATTGCTTTTATTTTAAAAATTTGTACTAAATTGTTTATAAATTAAAAGTTAATAATCAAAAAGTATAGTAAAAAAACCACACTTCTCCTAACTTTTTGATATTCAATTTAGTTTAATACAGATTTTTAAAATAAAATAAATAATAATTGACTCATTTAAGCTATAATATGTTTGCCTACGTTTTGGTAATTACTTGTACTGTTATCACTATTTGGGCATGGCACGAGAAAACTATATACAATTTGTTTTTTGGGCAAAACTTGGATTTGATGATGTTCCTTCACTTCTTCGAAGTTTGAAATTAATTTTTTTTAATAATTTTTTTATAATTTTTGATATTTTATAATAAAAAAAAAGTATAAAAAAAATAAAGAGAATAATTTAACTTTTTATATTGATTTTTTAACTAAAATTTCTACTTTCAAAACAAGGCCCATGCAACTCTTTTATTGCACAAATGACTTTGTCAAAAACATTCCCCTCCCAAAGATAAATGATAGTAAAATATATTTGGCTTGCACAATAGAATTTCTAATATATATACAAGGGTAAATTACAAAAATATAGTAAATTTTATAAATTTGATAAAATTAATATTGATTTTTTTTAATAAACGTGAATAATATATACATTTTAGCATAAAATAAATGATAATATTATTTTTTCATCCATATAATTAATAAATTATAATGAAAATAAACCTAAGTAGAGTAAATTATAGGGATACAATAATTTTTTTTAAATCATTTTAAAAATTCTATTTTCAGTATATCATATAGATGGCCATTGTTTTTGCACAACGAGTTAGACATCTGACTCAAAATGAGATCAACAAATGGTTTACCTCATCCATGATTTAACATCGGCGGCTGAAGCTCTTAATAAATAGTTTGTTTGGTTATGTTCGGTAAACATACTTTCACCTCCATTTATATTTTAGGTTTGGATGAAGTTTTCAAAATGTGATTCTATCACACATTTTAAAATGTAATTTTCTTTCACGTTTGGTTACTCTCTCTCTTTCGTGTTCTTCATTATCAAAAGTAGATGATTATTGAATTTTAAATCTATCCGATCATTCCCCCGGACGTCCCCAGATGTCTAGCCGGTTATTCGACCGGTTGACCAGAACAATATATACTCCAAGCAAAAATAAAGCACACCCACCATCATTTTTTTTTTTTTTTGAATGTTAAAAAGAGTTTGGTCATGAGTTTTGAATAGAATTTTCAATAGAGTTTTGAATTGTGTGTTTGGTTATGAGTTATAAATTTTTGAGTTATTTTCAATTAAAAAAGTTTTATGTTATTTTTTTGTTGATAATTAATTTTTTGAATTGAATTTTAAAAAGTGTTTGGTTATGGGTGTTGATTAGAAATTTCAATAGAGTTTTGAATTGTGTGTTTGGTTATGAGTTATAACTTTTTAAATTAAGTTTTGAAAACTCTTTTCAAAATTCATAACCAAACAAATTTCTTATTTCACATATCACATCAAACATTCAAAACTCAAATCAACACTCAATTCAAAACTCATAATTAACTAAATAAATTTTCTACACTTAAATTATAATTCTAAAACTCACAAACTCAAAATATAATTCTATTTTCAAATCATATTTCTAAAACTCTACCAAACGGTACCTTATTCTCTTTAAACTTAGTGTCGGTATATAAATATGGACCAAGGCTTTTCTCCAGTCTATATTGGACTTGAAAGTATAATTAG
Organism: Camellia sinensis; assembly: GCF_004153795.1. NCBI lineage: Eukaryota > Viridiplantae > Streptophyta > Magnoliopsida > Ericales > Theaceae > Camellia > Camellia sinensis. The sequence goes on from NW_021024553.1 coordinate 2,392,433, forward strand.
GCTACCACGAGTTCACTAGGAAACCCATATCAATGATTTAATTTATTCAATGTGTAAATCTCGTCAAATATTTTATTTTTATAAAAATTTATGTTCATCGATTACAAATAGTTACTTGATCTTGAGGGTAATTATTCAGTAATTCCAAATCATGGACACGTGGTATTCCATAGTATTATGATTGGTGGAGAAGGTGGATAAGTGAAGTATTATGTTGGGTGATTGAAAAATATGAGGGCACTACTAAAAAAAATACTTTTTGCGACCGCTACAAGCCGTCACAAATAATAAAAAAACAGTCGCAAAAGACTTTTTGCGACGGCCCATGCGACGGCAAATGAGGGTCGCAAATGTGGGGGTGGCAAATACTTTTTGCGATCGCAAAATAGCAGTCGCAAACTATTTGCGACCGCTTAACCTACTTATAGCGACTGGTATTTTGCCGTCGCAAAAAAGTTTAGAAAATGACAAAAATGTATTAGCGACCATCTTCTTACCGTCGCAAAAAAAAAAAAAAAAACAAAAACAAAAACAAAACCTACAATCATATATGTATTCAAATATTATATACCATAAACGTAAAGACATATTTGCAAAAATCTCAACATTCATGCATTATTTTTCATTTCTTCCCTCAATAAAATTCCCTTTTAAAAAAAAAAAACCTATCCACAAATCGTACAGATATGTCCAAAAAGATAAACAAATATCCCTAAAAGAAGAGGTACAAACACATTATTTTCCATTTCTTCCCTCAATAAGACCATATGTAATCATGGATTTGGGGCAGCTCACTAAACCAGAACCTGTTTAGGGGCCTTATAATTGGATTATGCGGACCATGAACACAGTCAACGGCAGCGATAGAGCCGTAGCAAAAATATATGTATTCCCTTGCACAACCTGCAAGGGTAGGCTCAAAAAAACTAGCTCTGTAGTGGACACCATAACAAACAAAATATTTATAGATTGCTATCAAGGCATTCAGCACCTGAGACCAGCTGCAATCCGCCCAGAAAAATAGTCCCTGCAGCCATTCTTCATGTCAATGATCTGCCAACAGTGCTTCAGGTTACTACCAACATTCTTTACAATTGTACCACCCATCTTCAATCTTGGAGAATTAGTAGAACCTGTCCAAAATTGTAAATGGAGTGAGTACAACCAAGCAGAACACTACTGGAAGAAGTGAACAAACAAGCAAAAAATTATAAAAAGAATTCATGACACTTGATACATCAAAAATTTTAAACAAAAGATGCAAGTGATTTGATCTCAAAAGAAATGAAGATCTTAACAATGCAAATGCCAAAACATTATGAACAGCTACAAAACAAGGGGGGATGGGTGGAAAGACATATGAACACTTAAAAAACTAATATAAAGCTTTCAATTTTAAAATAATCTGGCAGTTTCACCACAGAAAATTCTTACCAATTACAAGGGAGAAAACCCCCTCATCAAGGGTCTTTTTAAATGCCTTCAACATGCTTGATTGATAAGCCTGTTGTAAAGATATAACATCAACAAACGAAACTAACAAAGAATGCCATTGTAGAGATATAACATCAACATGGGAAACTAACAAAGAACTACATATCCTATCAATGGTATTATATAACAAGAACTTATGACAATGAAGTTAAAAAAATGAATGGAGTCGACAACCTACAAAGCATTGCCCAAATTAATATAGGTCATTAAAGAGCCTTGACAGGATTACAAACTACAAACAAAACCACTTTCATGCATATCAACCAAATGGAGCCATTCTTAACCTTCATAAAAGTATCACAACTACAAAAGGTTGCAGAGTATTGAAGAAGACCAGAGTATTTCACTCCTCTGAACAATACGACAATTGTCTTCTAATGCAAATTTTAGAGTCATGGTCGAATAGATAGCCAAAGAAACCAAATTACTGTTAGATAATAAATTCTTTTTTATAGGAAAAAATTAGAATAAATACATTAATTAATCAATGAAATATGTAAGAAAGTTTGTTAAACCTTTAAGTCTCTATGGTACACACCTTTACTGTGGTAGTAGTCTACAACATTGATGAGCTGCTAAAAATATCTCCTAGCTTCATCCTCTTTAAGTCTTCCTAGTTTGGCCTAGTTATAAAAGGGTCAATAAGGGAATATTATCAGACAAATACAAGACTTGGTACCCACATGATTTACATAAATGAGCCTCAATAGAACACACATTACCACAACAAAATGGTAAGCATGACATGAACAAATGCCTAAATTAAGATGTAATGCATTACACAATTTATTATATTATGAATGAAATTATAGGTGCTCAGAGAGTAGAAGCTCAAAAAACAATGCCTTACTATTTTGTCAAAAAGCTCGCCCCCGCCAACATACTCGAGCACAATGTAGATCTTTGTCTTGCTTGCCATAACCTATTTTCAAGCATAGAAAAAGGATGCATTAACACGTAAAGCATGAAGCACTTAGACCATCATATTTCTAGTAGTGCAAAGAGCATTCAATTCCTTTTAAATTCTGCTCATAAATATCAAAAAAAATCAAAAAATGTTGCAACAAATAGACATATAGGATAGGCTACTAGTAGTTAGTTAGTTACCTTGGCATAGCAATTGACTCTTCTTAATCTGGCTTTCCTGTAAGATGGGAGCACATTAAGGGCAGCAGTCTAGTCCTCGATTGCTTTCTCAAATTGACCGAGTTTGGACCTGCAAGTGGCTCTGTTGCACAACAACACCGAGTTGTAGGGGTCATGGTCAAGTCCCTCTCCATATGCAACACAAGCCTCTGAGTATCTTTATCTCCTAAACAAATCGTTACCGTTGGATCGAGCCATTGCCACCGCCCATGTCCTCCCAACCACCATGTTTACTTCCTTGCTGCTTAAGTCTAGTTGTGCTGCTCTTTGAGCCGCCACCACCGCATCATCAAATCTGTCGACATACGTCATTACCCATATATATTAAAAAAACCATATCTTGGCTTAACAATTCAAAGTTAAAAACAAGTTTAAATTAGGGCAAATTACATATACCTCCCTCGAGGTTTAGCTAAATTACAGATAACCCCCTGAGGTTTCAGAAATTACAAATACCCCCCTGCGGTTTATATTTTCATAACAAATTACCCCCTGAGGTTTATATTTTCATAACAATTTGTCCCCTAATTTGTTATGCAAATAGTACCTTCAGGGGGTATTTGTAATTTCTAAAACCTCAGGGGGATGTAGACGTCGCCGAACGTCCCGGGAGGGAATCCTGTTTTGTTCATTGGACTCACTACAGTTCGGACTCGAAATGTCATGGTTCTGAATCTAATTTCGCAAAGTGCAATGCAAGATCGATAAATCACCAAAGAGTCCAAATTCGGCAAATCGTTTTGAAAAACTGATTTTTAGAGAGAAGTGCCAAACATGGACTGCTTTGCCAGATACAGAGTCGCCACCTAAATATTTTATTTTGGGAGAATTTAGGAAACCCTGACTCGTGCCTAAGGCCACGTGTCCGTCATCACCAAAGTTGCCTCGGCTAGGGAACTTGGGTACGATTAGGGAAGGTCACTTCGTGAGCACTCCCGCTCGCCCGATCAAAGATCGGCCTCTACTAACCATGATATCGAGTTTTGAAAACATTATGTGCTCTTATTCCGGTTTATCAGCCTAGAATTGCTACGTGATGCGCACAGCATACAAGTATAAATTAGATCATCTAAGTTGGAACAAAACATCTCATGTTTATTTTTTAAAGCGGATTGCTACTCGCAAGTAGGCTAAAATGCGGATTTTGCCACCCTCAAGTGGGCTTAGAAAATATGGTGATTTGCCACTCTCAAGTGGGCTTAAAACTCGCAATCAATGAATTGTTCCAATTCAAATAATCCAACCTTCACCCACAGGCATTCAGGCAGTTATATCATATAAGCACATAGCCTCATGGTAAGCACGCTATCATGGCAGTCACTCACACATATGCAAGGATACTAAAGCATAAACACTTACCGAGTACTCCGAGCCAAAGAAAGAAGCTAATTAGAAATCATGCATGAATCCTAACTATGTTAAGAATGCCTAATGCAATACATGCAAAAATGCAACTACAATAGGCTCGGCTATTCTAAGATGGCATATGAGATGCAACAATCGATACATGTATTCAACTTGGAATTGAAATACAATGCAGTTAGCATGATGCGCCGAGCCCGGTGCATGCAATACAGATGAATGAATGCAAACATGCGAACATATAGATGCTAATTGAAACATGCCCTAAAACTAACTATCATATGCTGGTAAATAAAAGGGAGAAAGACATGGGGTTGGAAGACATACGTCACACACACGCACACTTATTACAACATTGCCCTCTCGCAGAGGGTCCGAATAAATATTACACAACCAAAATGAATAACTAATTATTACACAACACTAGCTAATTAACAAATTAACTAAGAAAGCGAGTAAACTAGCATGCAATGCTTCATGAAGTAGACTGCCTCAGCTCTGTTCGGAATGATGAAAGATGTATGCATGCTCGAGTCGCCTTATCGGGAAATCCATCGCGATGCCCCGATTTGTCGCTGTTTACAATTGACCCCGGAACACTATACATAACTCCATGGGAACTTGTAGGGATACTGCTGACTAGTTTTTGCTGCTGGCTTCCGGTTTGCTGCAACAGAGAGCAAGAAAGGGGCATGGCAAAGTATTTTCAACATATGTATGCACAACCACTCTCCCCGTCATTGCATGAGCTCTAGGGAGTGTAGTCCTCGATCCTCATGCCACCAATCACACATCTCGATACATGATGGCCGAGGAGTCGGATTGCACGACTCGATGTAAAATGAATGCACATATAAACGCAACAAGGCCTGAACTCCATCATGGGTAATCCGGAGTGTCGATGACCGAGAATCGAGGCACGTTTCGTCACTTGGAGTACGAAATGTCCTTCGCTTCCCGTGTTTGGACTAAATCCTACTCCAAACACTATGCAACAACTAGCATGCAATCCTAAATGAAATGCAACTAAGACATGCAAGCATGCAAGAAATGACATGCAAAGATGCAACTAGCATACGCAATGCTATGAACTAAGAATGGCATACTCAATGCACACGAACTATATGGCATACACAATGCACATATGAAGACTATCAATGAGACGATCAAGGCATACACAATGCAATGGTCAATCATGCAACAACATAGACTACATGGCATATACAATGCAAGATGGACTTAAACTAAAATGAATGGGCCTCAGCCACACTCAAATCAGTGGCCAATACATGATGAAAATGAAGCAACAACACACATGCAATCATGCACAAATGCAATGGACCAAACCTAAGGCACAAAGTGCAACTCCACCAAAGCATGGTAAGCATGAAATATGGCATACAATCACATATTTTCCAGCTCTGAAATGACATGCAAGATGGTCTCGAAACATGCAAACACCTCACACAATGCATGCTAGATGGCCCAAATACCGAAACTAGTGAAGTGGATTACACTATAGGTACCCAAAGCAATGCACAAATGACCTAACCAGCCCCAAACAGTCCCTATGCAGGTCCAAGATAGTGGAAAAATGGCCTAAAATGATAGCTCAAAATGCATGGAAATGAAACTCATGCAATGGTCCATAAACGAGGCATACAAGCACAACTCTCAAATGCATTTAAAGAGTGGAAAACATGGGAATATAACATAAGTATAAGCTCTGAAATAGCATGCTCAATGACCCCAAAACATGAAAACACCTCAGTATAAGCATGCAATAGGCTCCAAAACTCAAAGCTAAACAAGGGTATTGAACTACAACCATGCATAGCAAGCATCATTCGACAATGAGGCATAAAAACAGAGCTAAGGCAGTCCAAAACATGCACAAAATCAGTTTAAGGCATGGCCAAAAAGTGCTAGAATCAAGGGTCAAAACAACATGCAATACAAGCTAGTGAAGAGGGTTTACACTACAAGTATACAAGGCATTCAAGAGGCCACTAAACCAGTAAAAGGAAGAGGTATGACATGCCAAATAAAGCCCCAAAACCCACTGAAACATTGTCTATGCATGCAAGAATGAGATGCTCCTTTGATAGGCCATGAAGAAGGTTGTTCTACACATGCAAGATGGACACTCAATATGATAAAACCACCTCTAGATAGAGGTTATGCATGCCCTAAAACTCACTGAAAAGGGCCTGAAATAAGGCTAGAAAGCATGCAAGTATAGGCTTCTTTGATATGCTATGAAGAGGGTTATTCTACACATGCAAGAGGGACACCTAATATGGAAAAACCAGCTCTGGACAGAGCTCATGCAGGTCCTAAAACTCACCAAAAATGGCCTGAAACATGGCTTGGAAGCATGCACACATGGGCTCCCTTGTTAGGCCAAATATGCTATGAAACTAGACAAGGGGTGAGAGGGTCACCCCTCTTTGATTTTGGCTCTCAAAAATACATAATAATCACTGAAAATCCGCTAGATTTCAGTGGTCAAAAGGGCCAACAAAGCTCAACACAAAGGCCCTAATGCATGGCTCAAAACAAGGTGAAATGAAGCATGCAAGGGGGTAGATGACCCCCAACAGAAAAATGATCTTAAACAAACATGTTAAGGACCTCAAAATAAGAATTTTTTCAGTTTATGAAAAATCCCAAATATGCTTGCAAATATAGCTAAAAGATGAAGCTAAACAATGCTTAAAAAATGGAAAGAAGTGTTACCCTTGAAGCCAAGAACTCCAGCAACTTTTGGATCAAAAATGCAAACCTTCAACCTCTGAAAATGGCCTCCAAGATGCTTAGAGTGATGGTGGAGGGGTTAGGATAGAAGGTGGTATGCAATGGGCCAAGAACAAGGGACTTTGGAGCTTGAAATAGAGAGATAGAGAGGAGTGTATGTATATGCCTTAACCAAAAAATTTTGAACCCCTCTAAAGGAGAGGGAGGGCCTCTCTTATAGAAAAACAAGAGGGTTTAAGCTTCTTGGAGAAGCTAAAAAAAGGTTCAACCTTCTTGGAGAAGCTAAAAAATGTTCAAGCTTCTTCAAGAAGCTAAAAAAATGTTCAAACTTCTTGGAGAAGCTAAAAAAAAAGGTTCAAAAGGTTCAAGCTTCCTCAAGAAGCTAAAACAAAGGTTCAAAAGGTTCAAGCTTCCTCAAGAAGCTAAAAAAATGTTCAAGCTCTCCAAAAATCGTGCCAAACGGAGAAAGTTAAGCGGTCCCGAATCGAGACGCACGGTCGACGACTCCGAAAATCGAAAACTGGTCTCCAAACAGGAATAGTGGTCTACGACCACGAAAAGTAGCCTACGGCCATTGAGAGATGGTCTACGAGGCCTCTCCCTCCCTTCGGGAAAAGAAAACAGAACTTGGTTCGTAAACCGAGGCAAAGCACAAAAGAGTCCCGAGGTCCAGAGGCAAGGCTCTCAGCCGAGACTCTGTAACCTCAGAACGAGCACAACATATGTCATCACCGAGCGCTCAATCGATGACGTCTGAATCTTAAGGTCGGTCAAACATGGGGTATCTACAGGGGGTATCTGTAATTTTGCTAAACCTCGAGGGGGTATATGTAATTTTCCCTTTAAATTAATAGTATAAGCTTTTTATGTTAAATATACTTGAAAATGCCAATTGTTTTCATGTTTACACTAGACAAAATTATATGCATAGAAAGTTGCATAGTTTACAGGTTAGAAAATTAACTGTGTGATGAAGAATCAAGGTTTGTGAAAAGTGATAGCAAGAGACAAATTATTGGTTGTGGTATTAGAAATGTTGAGCAATATGTATCCAGAATCAGATGATACAATTGTAAATTTTATTTTACTTATTTTTAAATCACCAAAGTAGCAAAAAAAAGTTTTATAGTAGCTAAATCAACTATAATAAATCATGAACCAATTGTATCAACTATGAACCAAATCATGAATCAGTTATAAACCGATATACGTATCGCAAACTGGCTGATATATATGATTTTCATTTCTATTAATTCTGGTATTAAAAGGCTAAAACCCAATACATACTGCATCTATGAATATCAAAAATCATGAGTGAGAGTCATACTCCAAATTAATCTTATCCACGTATACATTTTATTTTTGATCACTGGGACCTTTTTCTAACTGCATAGAATCGTTGGTGACCAACACCAGCAATTTAGAAAGAGATGATGCATTTTGAGTCTGGCTTTTTGGGTAACAGGTCAAAGGTTTACCAACTCTAATCTTTATGCTTTCTTTTTTACTCTTTTCTTTATCCGTAAGTTTTTACCTTTTGAATTGTTCTTAAAAAAACACAATTAGCGTCTTCAACACACTAACAGACTTGCATGACCAATAGGCCCAAAGAATTGAGTGCAATCATCCATGTCAAAATTTGGTCCCTTTGTCAATGCTTCATCTGCTTCTTTAAGCCTATGTAGCTTCAGCAAGGCCTCAGCTTGCAATGCAAAAATTTTCTCAATTACCAACAACCAAAACAAAACACTCATGTCAGTTTCAAGCCTATAGCTATGGCACCAAACCTTGAAAACAGAACATAACATTTAAAGGCTGAAATTGAAGTGTATAGCTAACCTATGGGGCAGAATCAGCACCAGCTGATATGGCGAGCCTGGTTTCTTTCAATAATGTGTTCCAATCTCGTTGTATCTTGGCCTCTTAAAAAAATAAATTAGACAACATGTATACTTTGAGAACACAGTACATAATAAAAATAATAAATTCATTATGTTACAATTATCAAATTAATTTTAATTTTAATTTTTAAAATAAAACATCTACACACTAAAAATTCTATTTGATTGGACTTAAGGCTTGATTTGATTTATATACACACTAAAAAATAAATTAAACGGATCATCGACGTGAGATTCATGATGGCCCAACAACTCAAACAGCATCATTCTGTCCATAATTAGATTGGGGAGAAGTCTCTTCCTTTTTATTATTCCTTTTATCTCGATGTATAATTTTAATTCGATGTATTATTTTACTTTGATCATTATTTAGGATTGATTATCACAACGACTGAGGAGATTGGAGTGGATGTGATCCATAGAATTAAGGTGGGGTGGCTTAAATGGATGAGTGTCTTTGGAGTATTGTGTGATAAACGAGTACCCATTAGACTAAAATAAAAGTTTTATAGAATGGCTATTAGATTAGCGATATTGTATGAGACTTCCGTCCCTGCCCGAGGGAGAGATGAGGAGGGCAGAGTATTCCCCCGCTCCAAGGCAGGGCGCACTCATGTCGGGAGTAGCTCACGAGCTCCAGTCCCGGATGACGATGATGACGAGGAGTCAGAGGCGGAGGCAAAGGCGGAGTCCGAGTCATCGGAGGAGGAGACCGGAGGCGGTTCTAGCTCGGGCTCTGACGACGATGCTGATGATGCTCCTGGACCCTCGTCCAGGAAGAGGACTAGGATAGACTGATGGCCCCTGGAGTTGCTTGTCATTGGTTTTTGTTGTTTTTCTTTCTTTCTTGTACTTTTCCTTTTTGATAGTCAGGATACTTTGTACTGCTGCAGGCAGATTTTGTTTTCCTCAAAACTTTGTATTCGAAAAAGATTATGAAATGAACAAATTTTTTGCTTAAAAAGTGTTACATTTACATATCTCATGCATTGCATCGCAATCCATCATGTTACACCTCAATGTAAATGAAATTGATTGGTTGTCTGAAAATTGAACACTTGCACTGTAATAATCAGATAACTAAACAGCCAACAGCAAAATAACCCAAGCAGCCCACTGCCTGATTCTGGACACACAGCCCTTACTCTGTTGGGGATTAATCTGCATACAGCCCATAACACAGCATTCGGTTCATTCTGCATATAGCACACCCCGAACAAACAGCCCAATCTGACAAGACGGAGCTCAAAGATGGAACCGGTTGGAGTTGAAACACGCTCAAATATAGAGAATGGCACCGCATTCTGGGTATAAACAATTATGAAATTAAATGAGGGTTTTTCAAACCGGGGTATCGAGCCTACAACTGAACACAGCGGGGAGGACTCGAACAAAAAGGTACACGACCTAAACACAACGAGACACGCTCGAAAAAGACCTAAAACAAAGGTTGAGATAAACAAAACAAAAGACACGACATACAAACGAGTTAGCAAAGATGGGGGACCTCGGACCACGAGGAGCCAGTTCAATCTGGGTATTGTTTCCCACCCCCTTCTGATTTGTGATTCTCACATCACTCGACTCTCAAGCTCGGATTTTCTCTCAAAACCCTTTTCCTCACTTTTCTCTCAAATCACACCTCTCTATTCTTCATTCTCTCATTTTTATCCCTCCCCGGGGTGTTTAATGAATGAATAGGAAGTTGCGGGTTCATGCCCAATGCCGTTAGTTCACGGCTATTTCTTCTGGCGGGTAGAGCGCTCTTCTGGCAAGTACGTCGATGACCGGGGGGGGCGAGACAGAACGCCTGGCTCAACTGTGCCCCTAGTTCATCATTTTAACCATTCTTTTCGTTTTGGTTTTCTACTAAAACAAGTTTGATCAAAATGAGAGTCGGATTAACGTACTTGTTCGATTTTTGATTTGAAAATCATGCAAGTCAGGCTGTAAGCACTGAAATTTTCCTTTTTCGGTCCAAGACAATGGTCCAGTTTTGGAAAATGAAATAGTTTTCGAGAAAATAGTCAACCTTAATAAAAATTTTCAAAAACTATTTTTCAAACAGTCAATGCTCAACGGGCATGGAACTTACTCTTTGAGATGCGCAACCTCGGATCGGAGGCAATGGAAAATTGCCCCTGGTTTGAAGGGGGTGGATAGCAATGGAAAGTTGCCCCTGGTTTGAATGGCGGCTCACGACGGCTCATGGCAATGGAAAGTTGCCCCTTGTTTGGATGATGCCGCAGCAGTCCACAAACAGTCTTCATTGGTGGTGATCGAACTCTCGGATACAGAGATGACGAAGACGGTCACAACAAATATATGGACACAGTCACCTTGGAAGGTGTTGGCAACTGGATCTTGGGATGAAATCGAAACCCTTGCATGGACTGAGACGCTATGAAAGCGTTGGGGGCTGGACTTCATGATGAAGTTGCTTACATATCCCAAACATGGGAATCTAGCCTCACGTAGTTCCGGTTAAGGTTCACTCGGGTATTTTAACCTTCACTTTTCAGGCTCTAACTTTTGCCAAGGCGCCCGATGCGGGTTTTCGACCTCGCGAGCTTTTCTTTTCATTTTCTTTTCTTTTCTTTTCTTTTTTTGTTTTTTTTTTTGCTTTCTGCTTTTTTTTTTTGTATTTTTCTTTTGCTCTAACTTTTGCCTGGGTCGCCCTTCCGGGTTTTCGGCCCAGCAAGCCTCTCAAAGGGTAAAAGTGTAACAAGTCCATGCCAAATGGTTTTTTGAAGTTGAAGCCTCTCTGTGTCTAGGAGAACGGCTGTTGCACTGATTTGCAGAAGAATCCATCATGGTTGCTCCACGAGCTTCTTCTGGTGATACTCGTTTTGATTCGGCTTTGATGCCTCCTACTCGTGGGCTGCCCCTGATCTGGCCATATAGACCTTGCATGACGTTTGACCATTGAACTTTCTGAACGTTCTGAACGGGTTCAAAGTTTGAAAACGAACGGGTTGAATCTTGAGGCTGAGAGCGATCCTAGGCTGCGCAATCTCAAGAACGATTCCACACAAGTCTTCACAGGGCCGCGTAAAACATTTGTTTTTGAAAGTTTTTAAGAAAGCGACAAATCGCTCGCGCCGAAGATAGTGTGGAACCGATCTGGATCAAGCCAGGGTCCTTCTCAGTACTCATGCCAACAAGCATGATTTCACTCATTAAGGGCTTAGCACGCCTCTCTTTCTCTCAAAATGATCCAAAATTTTTGCAAAACCCGAGGAATTCCTTCCTCTTCGTTTTCATCACCGCAGTGTTCAAAAGGTTTTTTTTTTGAAAAACTTAGGTTAATGCAATGAGTTTGGCGCGCAGGAGAGCAGGCGAGATGTACTGTCAGCCCAATCAAATTCTCTAGCACTTATGCTGAAAGCAAGCATGAAAGTGAGATAGCAACAGCTGTTTCATTCAGATTTGTTGGTGCAACTGGCGCCTCGGCAGAAACAGACTCAAAAACAAAAACAGGTAATTATAAGACAAAATGGTGTTCGAGGCAACAACCCCAGAATCACCTGGTATTCTATACAAAGGGGACTGACTCGCTACAACAAGACAGACCCTTAAGCAAAAAGACTGACTCAAGTCAAAGAGACAGACTCAAAACAAAAGACTGACTCGATAACCAAGCCAGGGTTTACAAAGCTAGCGTTCACAGCCACTCAAAAATGCGTGCCAGACGCCACATTCAAAATACATCCAGATGCCGCCCGCGGGTGGTTCACCTTCTGATCACATACTTGCAGTATCTGTGTCCTCAAAATCCAATAACTGGGTGGTAACGGACTTGGCTGCGGTGGGCGGAAGGATAACCTCGTTGTCAATCAAATCTTGCACCTCATGACGGAGGCGGAAGCAATTGTCGGTCGCATGGCCCGTCTGCTGGTGGTACGCACAGTACTAAACAGCATCATGCGTAGCGGGGAGATTCTTCGGGAGAGGCCGAGGCTCCAAGGGTTTAAGGTGCCCTCTCTCGGCAAGGATCTGAAGTGCCTTGGACAAAGGCATGTAGAGAGCATGAAAGGTCCTGCGCCCCCGAGGCAGGTACTTTGGAGTCTGAGCGCTCTTACTAGCTGCACAGGCGAAAGGGTCGGCAGGCGCCACCTTAGCTTTCTGATCTTTCCCGGGTGCAGGGGCGGGAATAGGAGGAACTGTCTTGGCATGACGGGGCCTATCCCGATTTTCTGACTGGCTTGAACTACCCTCAGGTGGAGTGGGGAAAGCATCCTCCACAGTTTTTGCCACAACTGCAGATATCTGTTGCTTGTTCATCCCCCCGGCTTTCAAAGCCTCGACTGCAAACACGGTGTCCCTAGGCGCACCAATGCACATGCAATGCAAAGAAACACATAAGTGTAATCAAAACAGGATATCACGAGTTCGAGTCAAGCTCTCTAAAATCCCCAGCAGAGTCACAAGAAACTGTAGACGCGCCCGCGTGGGGCCTTCGCTACTACAGTTCGGACTCGATTTGTGTTTGCGGTTCTAAATCTGAACCAAAGAGTCCAAATCCGGCAAATCGTTTTGAGAAACAGATTTTTTGAAAAGAAGTGCCAAACATGGACTGCTTTGCCAGGTACAGAGCCACCACCTAAATATTTTTTATGGGGAATTTAGGAAACCCTGACTCGGTGCCGTAGGCCACATGTCCGTCATCACCGGAGTTGTCTCGGCTTGGGAGCTAGGGTACGATCAGGGAAGGTCAGCTATGAGCACCCCCTTTCGCCCGGTCCGAAGACCGGCCTCTACTAACCATGATATCCGATTTTGAAAACGTTATGTGTTCTTATTCCATTTATTAGCCTAGAATTACTATGTTATGCGCGCAGCAAACAAGTATAGACTAGATTGCCTAATTTGGAATAAACATTGCATATCCGTTTGTTTTGAAAATGCTTTGAAATTTGCTACTCGCAAGTAGGCTAAAATACGGATTTCAACGAGCTATTCCAACTCAGGCAACCCAACCTTCACCCACAGGCATTCAAACAGTTTATCACATAAACATCTAGCCACATGGTAAGCATGCTGTCATAATAGCATTCACACGCATGCGGTATGCTAAAGTATAAAATACTTACATCGTACTCCGTGCCAAAACAATAAACTAGTTAGCAATCAATGCATGATCCAAGTCCATGTTTTAATGTCTAATGCAATGCATACGGAATGTCACTAGAGTAGGCTCGGCTAACCTAAACATGGCATGTGAAAATGCACAAGTAGCTTGTATTCAAGTTAGATTTGAAATACTAATGCAGTTAGCATGATGCAACGAGCCCGGTGCATGCATTACTGATGAATGATGCACGCATGCATAGCATAAGGTATGCTAAATTAAACGTGCCCTAATACTAACCAGTAAGCAGGTAAATAAAAGGGAAGAAAGAAATGGGGATTGGAAGACATACACACACTCACCCACACTTATTACAAGTTTGCCCTCACTCGGAGGGTCCCAAATAAATATTACAGTCCCAAATAATAAACAAATAAAATTATTACAGAATTCTTA
>NW_021024553.1:2406644-2496638 GCF_004153795.1 Camellia sinensis
AAATTTATGACATGAATGGGCCAATGAATGGGCCAGAGGCCGTTGGATATGATGAATGGGCCAACAAAGTGGGCCAGAGGCCGTTGGATATGTTCAGGCTTGAATTGCCTAGTATTGAATAATACATGAAGTAGAATACTAAATGGGCCCAAGGCCGTTTGAATATATGTGAATCTCATTCGTGTACTTTCTTTATTTGATATTATTCACGGGCTTTCGCTCACGCTCATTTCATGTGTATGTAGGTGAGCCAAGGATGACCAAACCCAGCCTCGATGAAATTGTGAGAAACAGTCAAGGTTTTTGAAGAGTCAACCCAATGTCTCATGCACGAGACTTGTCTTCACCTCTTTTGTTCTTTTGTTAAGTTTTGTTATGTTGGCGAAAGCATTGGATCACTTTTGTATATAAACTTTGGGCTTGACTGACTTAGACTTGAATGATCCTGTAGTAACAGTTTATATGTTAACTTCCTTTGATGTGAGTTATTAACGAATACTTATGTGAAATGTTATGATGTGCATATAAGCACAGCTCTATGGACAAAGTTTTTAATTTCCTTCTGTTTGGCCCCTTGACTCTAATGAGTTATGTCTTATATGGTTTGAGGCCATAGGTAATCACTTGATTACTAGCCGGTTATGTCCTTAACCCATAGGGGCGGGTTCGGGTAATGACACTACGAATCTCAAAAACATTCTTAGGTTGTGCCCAATCTGTACTGCCTCTATCTTGGATGAATCTACAGTCACTCATTCCTCGGATACCACATGGCCTAAGAACTTTACCTCTTTCAGCCAGAACTCACACTTCCTAAACTTAGCATACAGCTTGTGAGCTCTAAGCAATTCGAGCACACTCGTAAGTGACCCTCGTGCTTCTCCTCAGAGGGTGAGTAAATCAAGATGTCGTCCATGAGGACGACCACAAAATGGTCTAGAAACTCCCAGAAGACCCGGTTCATCAAATCCATAAATATAGCAGGTGCATTTGTCAGCCCAAAGGCATCACTAAAAATTTCATAATGGCTATACCACGTACGGATGCTGTCTTTGGGATATCCTCCTCCCTTACCCTTAATTGGTGATAACCCGATCTATAGGTCTATCTTAGAGAAGCAACAAGACCCCTTCAACTGGTCAAACAAGTCATCTATATAAGGCATTGGGAACTTGTTCTTAACGGTTACCCGGTTCATTATTCTGGTAATCTAACAAACATCGCAACGCATCATCTTTCTTTTAGCAAAAATGGCCGGTGCTCCCCAAGGTGAAGTACTAGGGTGGATAAAAACCCTTATCCAACAATTCTTGGAGTTGAATCTTCAACTCGCTCAACTCAGCAAGTGCAAACTGATATGATTCCATAGAAATTGATGCCGCGCCCGCAACTAAATCAACAGAGAACTCGATCTCTTAGTGAGGTGGCAAACTAGTGAGGTCATCTGGAAAGACATCAGGGTATTCACAAACTACCCATGGCAACTCCACTCAGACTTCATGTAGACACCCCATTTTTGACCGTCCTCAAGACTTGACGTCACCATTTGAACACTCGGTGATTATCCATATTGGTGTTCGTTTGGAGTTCTCGGAGTCTCGGCTCGCGCGCCTTGCCTCAGGATCTCTGAACTCGACTGTTTAGTTGTCTGGTTTTGCACCAAACACTTGTGTTTTGCCTTGGAGGGGTAGGAATGCCTTGTGAGGCATCCCCACACACCACCGGCAGTGGCTAGAGGTCACCGGCTGGTTCTTTGTTGCCATCGGCACATTTTGTTGCCGGTCGGCACTCTTTGTTGCAGGTCGGCACTATTTGTTGCCGGCCGGCACTCTTTTTTTGCCAAAATGGCATTTTTGGCTGGCCGACTACTGTGCATCTGCTTTTGTAGAATATTTAAGACAGCTGTCTTGCTTTTGGCTCCCCCTCACTACACGTGTATGGAGGGATCTCCCTCTATAGGAGCTTGTCTTGTAAGCTTTACAAGACAAAAGCCTATAAGAGAGAAGCCTTGTCTCTTGCCTTCAAGGTGGAGACTTTAGACATTTTAGAGAAAAAAAACATAGAGAGAAACTCTGGTTTTTAGGGTTAGGATCCATATATACTCTATCTCTCTTCCTTTCTCTCTTGGTGTTCAAGGTGTTTTGTGTCTTACTATTGCACACAAACACCTAGTGTTTCGCCTTTTTTGGCTCCTGAGGTTCTAAGGGCTGATTTTGGTGTTTTGGTGTTGGATTCAAGCCAAGGAAGGCCATTGGAGCATCATTGTTGAAGAGGTCTTCAAGGGTAAGGATCTCACCCCTTTATCCCCATTTTTGCACCTTATTTTCTACCTATCTTAAAAATCGTTTTTGAGCTTAGTGTATAATACAAAAAAGTTCTGTTTTTAGACCCTCTTGATTGTTTATTAAGGGTGTTTTGTGGTTTGGAGGTGTTTGACCCCTCTTAGGCCTTGAAAGCGCCCATTTTGTGCTATTTGTGCAAGTTTCGAACTTTGGTGTTTGGCCTCTTCACCACTGAAATCTTGAGGGATTTCAGTGGTGAAGATGGTGCCTTGAAGTCTCTAAAAGGGAGGGCCACCCCCTCTCCTTGTTGTCCTTGAAAAGGACCATTTTGGCCTCTTGAGGGAGCACTTAGTTAAGCTTCATGTTGACCATGCTTGGTGTTTTTTTGTGCTTAATATGTCATATTATACCTCTGTTTTTTGTTGTTTTGGTACACCATGCATGCTTAGCATACCTACCATGTAATGCCATGATATTGCCTTAATATGCCTTAGGTTGTTAGCCTGTCCATGGTTGTTTGGGTCGGATTTGGCATGCATCATATAGCCCCTTTGCATTTTGGCTTGTTGGCCTTAGTGTGTGAGTGTGTAGCATGCCATTCTTGCATTGATTTAGGTTTTGGAACTATCCACCATGTAATTTCAGTCCCCTTTGCATGCCTATATACTTGCCTTGGATGTATCTTGATGCCTTATAAGCTTGTGTAGCATGCTCCTCGTTTTGGCCTTTTATGTTTGCTCTTGATTTTGAGCCACTTAGGTGCCATCTAAGTGATCCTTAGGCCTTGTCTTAAGGTGCTAAAACTCTATTTTTTAGTCATTTAGTTCATGCCATGTTTGGTCTTGCTAAGTGTAGTTCAATACTCCATTGGTTTGCTTTGAGCACTTAGGCCATTTGTTGCATGTTTGGCTTGATTTATTGCTTGGTTTGCACCATGTTTTAACATGATTTTTAATGCTTATGTTGCATGCTATATGTCCATGATTACCTTCTTTCAAATGTGTTTGAGAGTTGCCCATTTGTGCTTAAGTGTTGGCTCCCAATTATGTGCATTGTGTATGTATTTGGTCCCTCATATTATAGCACTTTGGCCTTGTTTTAGGCCTAATTAGAGCTACCTAAATCATGTATAAGTCCATCTTTTCATCAGTTTGTATTGCACAATGTATGCTTGTATGCTTGCATAAGTGCCTTGCCATGCCATGTTGCATCCTTAGCTCGCATGCTTAGGTTACCTGGCATCTTGCATGCATGCCTTGTTCCTTAACTTGGTGATAGGAATTGGGCTTGATTTGTGTGTTTGTTTTGCATTTCATTTGACATGAAAGTTGCACACCTGGTCCTTTGGGCCATCATGCATGGAAATGCGTGATTGGTGGTCCGAGAATCGAGACACATGCCCCTTTGAGTTACAAACATGATAGGGAGCATGATTGGTGCATATATACCTTGAATTGTGCTGCCATGCTTTGCCTTGCCCTCTGTTGCTGTCAATTGCAGATTCTGCAGGTACACTTTGCCGACCGGCAGTTCCCAATGCCGACTGGCAATCCCTTCTCTGCCGATAGCTTCACCAATGGCCAGTGGCCACATCTCACTGCCGGTGGCAATTTCATTCGCCGTGTGTTCCCCGATATCCAAGGAAGTAGTCCTGAGGTTTTGACAGCCTCCAGAGGAGTGAAGGAAAGGAAAACAGAGGCAGCCTATGCATGGCGGTGCATTTCCGAGCAAGATCCGGGCATGCGCTGCATTTGGCCTCCTCCTGAGGCGGTTTATCTGTTTCCTAGCTAATTAGTTTATTAATTAATTAGGCAATTTGTAATATTTAATTAGCTTGCGTAGTTAATTAATTTGGTACCCTCTTGATCAAGCATGATAGAGGTGGAGGCCCTTATGTGTTATTTGTGTATTCATTGACATTGACTTGTGCAAACCTGGCTTCTCGGGCATCGTTCATTGCGATGCTCGGTTGGTGGCCCGAGAGTCGAGTACCGCACTTCCTTGAGCTTGAGAAATGATGTAAGTAAACACAATAATTACATATCTTGTAAGTACACACAATAATTACATATCGGCTATCATGTAAGAGGGTACGAATAAGTGTCTGGACTTCAAGGCACCATCTCCACCACTGAAATCCCTCAAGATTTCAGTGGTGAAGAGGCCCAAACACCAAAGTCTCGAAACTAGCACAAAATGAGGCCTTTCAAGGCCTAAGAGGGGTCAAACACTCTCAAACCACAAAACACTCTTAATAAACAATCAAGAGGACTAAAAAACAGATTTTTTTTGTATTATACACTAAGCTCAAAAACGATTTTAAGATAGGTAGAAATAAGGTGCAAAAATGGGGAATAAAGGGGTGAGATCCTTACCCTTGAAGACCTCTTCAACAATGATGCTCCAATGGCCTTCCTTGGCTTGAATCCAACACCAAAACACCAAAATCAGCCCCTTAGAACCTCAGGAGCCAAAAAAAGGCGAAACACTAGGTGTTTGTGTGCAATAGTAAGACACAAAACACCTTGAACACCAAGAGAGAAAAAGAGAGATAGGATATATATGGATCCTAACCCTAAAAACCAGAGTTTCTCTCTATGTTTTTTTTCTCTAAAATGTCTAAAGTCTCCCACCTTGAAGCCAAGAGACAAGGCTCTCTCTTATAGAGCTTTTGTCTTGTAAAGCTTACAAGACAAGCTCCTATAGAGGGAGATCCCTCCATACACGTGTATGGAGGGGAGCCAAAAGCAAGACAGCTGTCTTAAAATATCTACAAAAGCAGATGCACAGTAGTCGGCCAGCCAAAAATGCCATTTTGGCAAAAAAGAGTGCCGGCCGGCAACAAATAGTGCCGACCTGCAACAAAGAGTGCCGACCGGCAACAAAATGTGCCGATGGCAACAAGAACCAGCCGGTGACCTCTAGCCACTGCCGGTGGTGTGTGGGGATGCCTCACAAGGCATTCCCTACCCCTCCAAGGCAAAACACAAGTGTTTGGTGCAAAACCAGACACTAAACAGTCGAGTTCAGAGATCCTGAGGCAAGGCGCGCGAGCCGAGACCTCCGAGAACTCCAAACGAACACCAATATGGATAATCACCGAGTGTTCAAATGGTGACGTCCAAGTCTTGAGGACGGTCAAAAATGGGGTGTCTACATGAAGTCTGAGTGGAGTTGCCATGGGTAGTTTGTGAATACCCTGATGTCTTTCCAGATGACCTCACTAGTTTGCCACCTCACTAAGAGATCGAGTTCTCTGTTGATTTAGTGCCGGGCGCGGCATCAATTTCTATGGAATCATATCAGTTTGCACTTGCTGAGTTGAGCGAGTTGAAGATTCAACTCCAAGAATTGTTGGATAAGGGTTTTATCCACCCTAGTACTTCACCTTGGGGAGCACCGGCCATTTTTGCTAAAAAGAAAGATGATGCGTTGCGATGTTGTTTAGATTACCAGAAATTGAACCGGGTAACCGTTAAGAACAAGTACCCAATGCCTTATATAGATGACTTGTTTGACCAGTTGAAGGGGTCTTGTTGCTTCTCTAAGATAGACCTAAGATCGGGTTATCACCAATTAAGGGTAAGGGAGGAGGATATCCCAAAGACAGCATTCCGTACGTGGTATAGCCATTATGAATTTTTAGTGATGCCTTTTGGGCTGACAAATGCACCTGCTATATTTATGGATTTGATGAACCGGGTCTTCTGGGAGTTTCTAGACCATTTTGTGGTCGTCCTCATGGACGACATCTTGATTTACTCACCCTCTGAGGAGAAGCACGAGGGTCACTTACGAGTGGTGCTCGAATTGCTTAGAGCTCACAAGCTGTATGCTAAGTTTAGGAAGTGTGAGTTCTGGCTGAAAGAGGTAAAGTTCTTAGGCCATGTGGTATCCGAGGAATGAGTGACTGTAGATTCATCCAAGATAGAGGCAGTACAAGATTGGGCACAACCTAAGAATGTTTTTGAGATTCGTAGTGTCATTACCCGAACCCGCCCCTATGGGTTAAGGACATAACCGGCTAGTAATCAAGTGATTACCTATGGCCTCAAACCATATAAGACATAACTCATTAGAGTCAAGGGGCCAAACAGAAGGAAATTAAAAACTTTGTCCATAGAGCTGTGCTTATATGCACATCATAACATTTCACATAAGTATTCGTTAATAACTCACATCAAAGGGAAGTTAACATATAAACTGTACATACAGGATCATTCAAGTCTAAGTCAGTCAAGCCCAAAGTTTATATACAAAAGTGATCCAATGCTTTCGCCAACATAACAAAACTATAACAAAAGAACAAAAGAGGTGAAGACAAGTCTCGTGCATGAGACATTGGGTTGACTCTTCAAAACCTTGACTGTTTCTCACATATTTCATCGAGGCTGGGTTTGGTCATCCCTTGGCTCACCTACATACACATGAATGAGCGTGAGCGAAAGCCCAGTGAATAATATCAAATAAAGAAAGTACACGAATGAGATTCACATATATCAAACGGCCTTGGGCCCATTTAGTATTCTACTTCATGTATTATTCAATACATTAGGCAATTCAAGCCTGAACATATCCAACGGCCTCTGGCCCACTTTGTTGGCCCATTCATTCATATCCAACGGCCTCTGGCCCATTCATTGGCCCATTCATGTCAAATGGCCTTCAGCCCAATCAATTGTATCCAACGGCCTTTGGCCCAACCATATGGCGTAACAAACATTTGTCCACAATTCTAATTAACAAACTTATAAGACTTATAATAACCAATTGGAGAATTAACATGCTTTAAAATATCTTTACTAAGATATTACTCACAGTGTTCTGCTGGTGGATTCACCCTTGAGCTCGACCCTACACATTACATAACACATATGGGTCACAAATGATTCAATCCATTCTTAATTCATATATCCCTCTTAGGGTTCTTTCTTATCCTTTTAATTCGTTCATGATGCTCAATGCATGCTTAAGAGTACTTAGAAGTGAAAGAGAACGGAAAATGAAACACAGAACACTTTTACAAAATTTCTGAAACAGGGGTCCCCGCTCGAGCGTGGGTTCCTCCGCTCGAGCGGACCCTCATGGTCTGCAAAAGTACTGGTTACCTCATATTTATGCTTGAGCGTGAACTCGGACGCTCGAGCTGAAGGTCACTCTACATAGCTTCCCGCTCGAGCGGACATCAATGTCTGCAAAAATTCTGGGAGCTCATATTTCACGCTCGAGGGGCGCTTTCCCCGCTCGAGCGGACATGCCAAATTTTGGGTTTTCCAGAATTCCCTTTGAGCTTTAATCATGCATTCAAGTTGACATTTCTTGCATTTTACAGCCCATATTTCTCATATATATACTAACATGATACAAACACCAAATTACAACATTATGATGCTCAAATCCTATGAATCAAATACATGCATGCCCCAAATCATACCAAATTTATTCCCAACACAACAAATTCATATATTCAACACCTATGCTTCTATGAATTGCACTTGCATGTGGAACACAACTTCTATTCTCAACTTAGATGATGAAGAGATGGTTAAAACTATGAGCTTCAACTAAAATCTCACATGGATTATACATTTTATGCTCAAACATGCAAATTCATAGCAATTTCTCATATGCATGTGTATATTGACTTCCAATTCATCAAAACCAACTCAATTTCATCATAATCAATTCAATTCATGTTCTTGATCATCATTCAACTTTGAATTCACAAAGTTACAAACTAAAATCCATGAATTTACTCACTCAGAGGCTCAAATCTTCCAAACTATGGTTAATTCTTGAGTTACACTCCAAAATCTTCAAGCTTCTTAAGCAATTCATCAACTTGAGCTCCATCTCTCTCTAACCGACCCTCACTCCCTCTCTTTAGAGTGATTTTCAGCTTTGAGCTCAAAACAAATGCATATAAGTGTATTAGAGCCCCTTTTTATAGTCTCTCTCTCAATCACACTTATTAATACTAATTAATTGGGCACTATACCATCAATTTAATCCATTTAATTTGATCCAAATCAATTTTCAATTAAATTTCACCATAGGCTCTAAAAATTACGCTAATCACAATTGCGTAGTCAATTTCGGTTTCTGTGGCCGATAAGGCCTTCAATTTCCAGTTTATAACAGTAAGTTGAACAGTTATTCCTATGGTGAACAGATAGAAATTCAAAACCACATATATTCATATAAATGGCGCACAAAATCATATCAAGCACATAATCACAATCATGATTAAGATTAATTAGCATAATACAGGACAAGGTTGTCACACGTAGTTTCCTGGGGTTGGCCGGGTATTATCGGAGATTTGTAAAGGATTTCTCTAGATTAGCTTCACTGTTAACTAGACTGACGAGAAAGGGAGTTAAGTTTGTGTGGAATGAGACCCGTGAGAAGTCATTTCAAGAACTTAAGGTTAGACTTACCACTGCTCCGGTCTTGATTATTCCAGAGAGGGGTTTCGGTTATTCAATTTATTGTGATGCTTCACGAGAAGGTTTGGGCTGTGTTTTGATGCAAGAAGGGAAGATGGTAGCCTATGGCTCATGGCAGTTGAAAACACATAAGAGGAACTATCCTACTCATGACCTAGAGTTCATAACGGTGATATTTGCCTTGAAGATTTGGAGACACTATCTATATAGTGAAAGGTTTGAAGTGTTTTCTAATCACAAGAGTCTGCCATATCTGTTTACACAGAAGGACTTGAACTTGAGGCAGAGAAGGTGGATGGAGTTCATAGAAGATTATGATTTCGAGTTGCACAATCACCTGGGAAATGCCAACGTTGTAGCCGACGCCTTGAGTAGGAAGTCTGTTAGTAGTGTGGCTAGTATTGCCATCTAGAAGTGGGAGATGTTGGGTAATCTTGGGGAATTTGACTTGTATCTTGGCGAGTCCGTTGAGTCTGCAGCCTTTTTTTCAGCGGTTGCACAACCTACACTTGTGAACCAAGTGGTAGAAGCACAGAAGAGTGATCTTGAAGTGGAATCCCTTCGGGAGAAGATCTTCACTGGGAAGGTAGAGAAAGGCTTGAGCGTGTATCCCGACCTGAGTGTGAGATATCGTGACCATTTGTTTGTGCCGGAGTCTTGCCGAAAGGAAATACTCTGAGAGTTTCATCATTCGCGCCTTGCGGTGCATCCAGGAGGCACAAAGATGTATCATAACCTTAGTTTCTAGCTTTGGCGGAGAGGTATGAAGAAGGATGTGGCCGTGTTTGTATCGAAGTGCCTTACTTGTCAGCAAGTGAAGGCCAAACATCAGAGGCCAGCAGGTTTGTTGCAACCTTTGCCTGTAGCCGAGTGGAAGTGGGAGCATGTCACAATGGATTTTGTTGTGGGCCTTCTGAGGACTCAACAGGATAGTGATGTCATTTGGGTAGTAGTTGACCGGTTAACTAAGTCTGCTCACTTCATACATATATGCATGAGTGATTTGGTAGACTATCTTGCCGACTTGTATATCAAGGACACAGTGAGGTTGCACGGGGTCCCTGTAATGATTGTTTTGGATAGAGATCCGCGTTTCACAGCTCAGTTGTGGTAGGGCTTGCAGAGTGCCTTGGGCACTAGATCGACCTTTAGCACTGCGTATCATCATCAGACTAATGGACAGTCCGAGTGTACTATTCAGATCCTTGAGGATATGCTTCGAGGATGTGTCCTTGACTTCAAGGGTTCATGGGAGAGGCACTCACCCTTAGTGGAGTTTCCTTACAATAATAGTTTCCAATCAAGTATTGGCATGACACCGTTTGAGGCCTTGTATGGTCGACCGTGTAGATCTCCAATGTGTTGGGCCGAGGTGGGTGATCCACCTTCGTTGGGTCCAGAGTTGGTTCAGGAAAGGACGGAGAAAGTGGCACTTATCTGTAAGAGGTTGATTACGGCTCAGAGTCGTTAGAAAAGTTATGCTGACCGTAGGCGGAGAGCCTTGTCTTTCGAGGTGGGAGATCACGTGTTCTTGAAGATATCACCTAGGCGGGGTTTGATGAGATTTGGGAAGAGTGGGAAGTCATCCCCTTGATTTATTAGGCCTTTTGAGATCCTTGAGTGGATCGGAGAGGTTGCTTACTGTTTGGCATTGCCCCCATAGTTTTTTGAGGTTCATGATGTGTTCCATATTAGCATGCTTCGGAAGTATGAGCCGGATCCATCACACGTATTAGATTGGACCGACTAAGAGGTAGATGAGGATACCTCGTATGAGGAGAGACCGGTGAGAATCTTGCATACTTGGGGACAAAGTCTTGCGAGGCAAGACGATTCCCTTGGTTAAGGTTTTGTGGAAACATCACGGGGTTAAGGAAACAACTTGGGAACCTAAATTGGAAGTTCGAGAGAAATATCCGGACTTATTTGTTGGTGTTTGAACATATATTGAGAATTTGATTATGTTAATGAAATGTAAAAGCATTGTATATGTTTAAATATGAGAACATTGTATATGTTGAATATGTTTTGGAGACGCATGCTTAATATGAACATTGTATTTGTTGTTTAAGTTTTGAAAATGCGAGTTTATCATGAACATTGAATATGTTTTATTTTCTTACTGACCTTTACATTAGGGACATTGATCGACTGCATGGGGTCCCTGTAACTATTATTTCGGATAGAGATCTGCATTTTATGGCTCGATTGTGGAAAAGCCTACAGAATGCTTTGGGCACTAGATTGACTTTTAGTACCGCTTATCATCGCAGACTAACGGGCAGTCAAAATGTACCATTCAGATCCTAGAGGATATGCTTCGGGGTTATGTTCTTGACTTAAAAGGGTCGTGGCAAAGACCCATGCCTTTGGTGGAGTTTGCCTATAACAATAGCTTCCACTCAAGTATTGGCATGACACCCTTTGAGGCCTTGTATGGTCGACCGTGTAGATCTCCAATGTGTTGGGCCGAGGTGGGTGATGCAACTTCGTTGGGTCAAGAGTTGGTTCAGGAAATGACGGAGAAAGTGGTACTTATCTGTAAGAGGTTGATTACGGCTCAGAGTCGTTAGAAAAGTTATGCTGACCGTAGGCGGAGAGCGTTGTCTTTCGAGGTGGGAGATCATGTGTTCTTGAAGATATCACCTAGGCGGGGTTTGATGAGATTTGGGAAGAGTGGGAAGTCGTCCCCTTGATTTATTAGGCCTTTTGAGATCCTTGAGTGGATCGGAGAGGTTGCTTACTGTTTGGCATTGCCCCCATAGTTTTTCGAGGTTCATGATGTGTTCCATATTAGCATGCTTCGGAAGTATGAGCCGGATCCATCACACGTATTAGATTGGACCGACTAAGAAGTAGACAAGGATGCCTCGTATGAGGAGAGACCGATGAGAATCTTGCATACTTGGGGACAAAGTCTTGCGAGGCAAGACGATTCCCTTGGTTAAGGTTTTGTGGAAACATCACGGGGTTAAGCAAACAACTTGGGAACCTAAATTGGAAGTCCGAGAGAAATATTCGAACTTATTTGTTGGTGTTTGAACATATATTGAGAATTTGATTATGTTAATGAAATGTAAAAGCATTGTATATGTTTAAATATGAGAACAATGTATATGTTGTTTAAGTTTTGGAAGTGTGAGTTTATCATGAACATTGAATATGTTTTGAAAATATGGAATATATATTGAAATTGGTTAAAACTACGGAAATGTATGTTGAGATGTATATTGAGACTTGTTCATCTTGTGACGGGGTTGAATGACTGGTGGATGGATCATGATATTGAAAATTGATTTGTCATCATCATGGAAATTTGTTTAAAACCTGGTTTCAAAATGTGATTTGTAATTTCGGGGACAAAATTCTTTAAGGGGGGATGTTATAGCGATCCTGGTTTTGACCCGACTCTTGTGGTATTTTGGACTCGGGTTTAATGCTTTCATACTGTTGTTTACCTCTTTCTTCCCTTGTATATCTTGGAAATTGGCTTTCAGGTTGTTGTGATTGTGTTTGTGCAGGTTGGTCGCCTGTTTTTCAAACCTCGTGTTACCCATAATTTTGGCCCTCCGCTCAAGCGGCACTTTTTGCACTCGAGCGGGCTTTGAAATTCTCAGTACTTTTGTAGGTCTGCAAAACTACTGGAAGAGTGATCTCTACGCTCAAGTGGGTGGGCGCTCAAGCGGCCTTTCTTGCGCTTGAGCATTGGTCTGTTGTTTGGAAAACTTCTAGATGTGTGTTTTCTACACTAGAGTGTCACTTCTTGCACTCAAGCGGTGAGCGTCCTGTTCATTGTGTCTTAGCACCCAAGTGGCCTTTCCTGCACTTAACCGGGACAACTTTTAGTGGCTAACACTCGAGCGGCACTTCTTGTGCTCGAGCAGACTGTGCGTATATTAGATCTCGAAAATTGCTTTTTTAAATCAGTTTTTCAGATCTTTTCTCCCTAAAACCTAAAGTTAAGACCCTCTCTCTCTAAAACACACACACTCTCTCTCTCTCTCTCTCTACATTTTCACCTAGTACTAGTGATTTCCTCACCCTAATCCCTTTGATAAAAAGGTAGACCATCTCAAGATCTCCATTTTGATCTGAATAGAGTTGGATTTGGGCATCTTGAAGTTTCACTCTTGCTTGGCTCGTCTTCTCTCTTTGAGGTAGGGATTTTCTATACTTTTATATGGTCTTTAGCTTGGTTATTTGTCGTTGTGTAACAATGGTGGGATTTGGGAGTATTTTGAACAAACCTAGGATTTGGCTATGAAATAAAAAGAGGGGTTCCAATATGAGTGTGAAATAAATGATTATGGGGTTCAAGTATGAGGTTCTATGGTGGCAAAATAGTTAATTTTGTCATTTGGGTTGATATTTGGAAAAATGAGAGTTTTTCCCTAAATTGGTCAAACTGTTATTTTATATAAATAACTGAAATTGATAATGGTAATGTGAAATTGGATGACTGTTGATGTACATGGTGGAGTTGGACACGTGTTGTCTCTCACCTATGGAAACTTGAATAATGTATCTGTTGGGAAGATTGTTTATCTGTTTAGAAATATCTGTATTGGGCTATTGGTGGAGGATAGCTATGATTGTTGTAGAAATTGCATGAGAATGAGGTAAATTGAAACTAATCTATTGTTGATTGTCATTGAATATTACTTTGATTTATATACACTGTATATGTATGATTGTTTGGGAGGAGAAAGGGGATATACTCCATTGTTTGGGAGGAGATAGAGGATGGACTCCATTGAAATTAAGTTAGTCAGAGTGTCCAGGGTGAAAGTCCCGAAATCTTGTGTATATATGGGTGCTGATCCTACGGATGAAATTTTCGTAAAATGACAGATTTGAAGTGTTTGTGTGATAATATATTGAATTAGGAAAACTACTGAGTTGTAGTCTTTGTTGGGCTGTTAGAAGATAATGAAATTGACCCATGAATTGGGAAGAATAAATGAACTTGAAATGAATTGAAGGAAATTAAATTGAAATATGAACTTTGGGACTTTACGATCATATGTAATGTGAATATCTTGTTACAAGCCTTGTATATACACAATTGTACTTATGTCTTTATTAAATCTCATATACTGTGTTAGATTATTTCTATTGGGCTTTAGCTCACCTTATTTGGGAAAAACCATTTTCAGGTGCTGGTGACATGCCTCCGCTAGGGCAATAGCTTGGACGAACTTTTGGGAGCAAGAGCTTCTTTATTTTGTTATATTATTTTGTATAGCCAAGGGCAAAAAATGTATTGAGCTAGGCTCACTTTTGTGTAACCATGCCATGGCTTGGAAAGATGTAAGCCTATAGGGTATATGACTATTTGTTTAGTTTTTAATTCTCTTAGTATTGTAACACATGTTGTAGATTCAAGATGAACATTTGTGAATGTATAATGCATGTATTAACTTTTGTAAACGAACTCTGATGGATGAAAGCATATTATTTCTATTATTCATCTACTAAAGGATTGGGTTTACTATAATATTTTTGGGGGCGTTACATGTTCACCTCAGCGAAGCCTTCACCCTTGACCACCTAACCACAAAGTCCCTAGCTTCCTAGGGTGAAGGCCACAGCCAAGCCTGCTATCAGCCATGTTGTGCCTTAGTACCAAGCCCAAGGGGACTTCATTGGTCCTGCCTGTGCGACCAAGGCAGGTCTATGACCTGGGTGGATGGAAAGGGAGTACCTTACACTTGGGCTACCTTTCTCCCAATTTTTGATTGCCTTCTTCTACAAGTGGTTTCCTGCTATGGGTCCCATTCCCAAGGAGTTTAAGCCCTTTTTTTCTGATGAAGTCCTCGATGTGGAGGGCAACCCCATTCTGGATGCAAAGGGATGGGCCGTCACAGGACAAATACGTAACTCTCTTCCCCGCATTACTAGGTGGTCCGGTGTTGGCTCCAACAGACCCTTTGTGGACTACGTGGATCATGTAAAAGAGCGTGTATTCTACCCCTTTACCTAGACTTTTACGAGCATCTCTGTCGTCCCTTTTTACTTTTTAGAAGTTCACTATGTGGACTTCTCTCTTGACAACATTCAAGTCAACTCTCTACTTGTTGCTGCCATGATCTGCCTTGGGTACTTGCCAGTGTGGAATGAGGAGGGTATGTCCAGTGTCATCCACTGACCGGATAGAATCCTTAGATAATTTGGCATGGTCTAAGGCTTTCCACACGCTCCTCCACCCCAGACAGACTTTCATTAGAGTTTCCAGTGATTTGCTCAAGATTACATTGCTTTGCTTGTGGAAAGTTTGGGCCTCATGGAGTTTCCGTCACTTGGGAGGAAATGTGGCTTCACCCTCAACAACTGACATTTTTCGCATCGCAACCTCAACTCCTTTATCTACTTCTGTAATAGTGATCTCGTCATCCCAACCGTGGAACTATCTCACAACCTAACTTGTCCTTACGCCTCCTCTTTGGCCCTGGGAAGTAGACCAGTCTTTTTTGTTTTTTCAAACTGTTGTCTTTCACTACCCTAGAAGAGCCTCACCCATCCAGGGCAATATCCATCCAGCCTCTGCAAATCTCATTTCCTCCTATTGCTGCAATGATGCACATGACCTGCTCGCAGCTAAGGGCAGCCCAAGAGGTAGTGGCTATAGTAGCTGAGGCTCGTGCCTCACTAACTAGAAAGAGACTTCGAAAGGTACCAACTCTTAAAATATATATATATATATATATTTTGCACTCTTCCATACTTCCTTGAATTTTTATCTTTATTTTAACAGTTACATTACTTCTTCCTTTTTTAGGACCTGCTGATCTCAGGATGTGGCACTACTTCAGCCATTCCACCCTCAGGCCTTGGAGGTCCTTCAACCGTTATTGGACACTCCTCGGATTATTGCCTCGAGGGTTTCTAGGCCTAAAACTCGTAGACTGATACTCCCAGATGCTAGGGAAAAACCATCTGTTGAGGCAGAGCTACTTGCTAAGGCAGAGGACATGGAGAAAGATCCTGACAATCTATCAGTTGAAGGTGGACAAGCCCCATTTGCCATGGAAGTTGCAAAGGGCAATGTGACCATTGAGAGCACGAGAGACTTAGAGGCCCCAGGCCTTGTTGACCTGGTTATTATTCCAGACCCTGTTGATCCGGGTCATTCTAATAACTCTTCTGTTGGTGGTGAAGATTTTGTCCCTAAAACTCCGAGGGAAGAATGTGCAGCAAAGGAGCGGTTGAAGTCGCGCCGTCTACTATAGAAGTTGCATCTGGAGATTCATCTCCTTTTTCTGAGTCTCCTTTGGTCAGCAAACTGTAATTTCTATTATTCTAGTTATTGAGGGAAGTGAAGGTCAGTGGCTACTATAATTTCTACTTTAGACCCTGTTGCCTCAGTAACTTCTGAACAGCTTGCTGACCTGCATCCTACTCATTTCGTGAAGTGCCAGCTAATCTTAGGAGATCGCAAGACTTCTTTGTGGGGATGGACACTACTGTTGTCCCAGATCTGAATGTTAGGACTATCATCTAGGTGACCTCTTTTCGGAACGGCAGGGCAGTGATGGTAGCTTCGGCCTTTTTCATGAGATCAGTTCGCCTGGCCATCTTTCTGCCTCTACTCATTCCATTGTGGCTGGGCAATCTTCTTCAGGGGAGGTGCGTCGGTGTAGACGCGCCCGTGGGCCTCATGCTACAGTTCGGTCTCAAATGTCACGGTTCTTAATCTGATCTCACAATGTGCAACGTGAGATTGATAAATCACCAAAGAGTCCAAATCCGACAAATCATTTTGAAAAACTAATTTTTAAGAAAGAAGTGCCAAACATGGACTGCTTTGCCAGATACAGAGTCGCCACCTAAATATTTTATTTTTAGGAAAATTTAGGAAACCCTGACTCGTGCCTAAGGCCACGTGTCCGTCATCACCAAAGTTTCCTCGGCTCGAGAACTTGGGTACGATTGGGGAAGGTCATCTATGAGAACCCCCGCTTGCCCGATCAAAGATCGGCCACTACTAAACATGATATCTTGTTTTTGAAAACACCTGCGTTCTTATTCCGGTTAATTAGCTAGAATTACTATGTGATGCGCACAACACATAAGTATAAACTTGTAGACACCCCATTTTTGACCGTCCTCAATACTTGGACGTCATCGTTTGAACACTCGATGATCATCCATGTTCGTGTTCGTCTTGAGTTTTCGGAGGTTTCGGTCGCGCGCCCTGCCTCAAGACCTCTCGACTTGTTTGCTGTGTGCTTGGTTGTATACCAAACACTTGTGTTTTTGCTTCTGAGGGCAGAGAATGACTTGTTGGCCATCCCCACACGTCACCGGCCTTGGTTTGAGGCCACCGACCTTGTTTTCTTGCTACCGGCCAAATATTTTGGTCGGTCGACATTGTTTTTTATCGACCGGCCATTTTTGTTGGTCAATCGGCCATATTTTTAAGCCAACTCCTGTTCATCTGCTTTATGCAGATATTTAGTGCCAGCTGGCACAGCTAGCACGCACAATTCACCCCCTCTATACACGTGTATGGAGGGATTTGTCTCTTGCTTAGCTTGTTTTGGAAGCTTTTCAAGATTGGAATTCTATAAAGAGGGAGCTTCTCCTCCCTCCTCAAGGGTTCCAGGGTTCCAGAATTAGGGTTAGAGGATTTTGTATCTATCTATCTCTATTTCCCTCTCTTTGCCT
This sequence comes from Camellia sinensis, assembly GCF_004153795.1. NCBI lineage: Eukaryota > Viridiplantae > Streptophyta > Magnoliopsida > Ericales > Theaceae > Camellia > Camellia sinensis. The sequence continues at coordinate 2,424,043 of NW_021024553.1, forward strand.
TTGAGTGTGTGTAATAGTGTTCTAAAGGTGATTTTGTTCTTAGTTTTGCACTAAGACACCTAGTGTTACACCATACCTTGGAGTTGAGGTCCCTTGAGGCTAATCTTGGGGTTCTTGGGTTGATTTAAACTTAGAAAAAGTGCTGGAGTGGTGTTCTTGAAGAAAGTCAACAAGGGTGAAAAGCTTACCCTTTTATTCCCCATTTTTACACAAGCTTTTAACATACCTTGCATCTATTTTTAAGCTTAGTGTATAACTGATAAAAGTTCTATTTTTGCATGCTTTTGAAGTTTGTTTAAGATCACTTTTGTGTTTGGGGGTTGTTTCCCCCCCCCTCTTAGGCCTTATTTGGCCTCATTTTTGTGCCTTTTTTGTGAGCTTCGGGACCACCTTGTATTGGCCCTCTTACCACTAAAATCCAGAGAGATTTCAGTGGTGGGGATGGTGTTTTGAGGTCCTAAGAAGGAGAGGGCCATCCCCTCTCCTTATTGTCTTCAATACTTCTCATATTTGCCTCATGTGTGAGCACCTTGTTTAAGTTCATGTTGGCCATGTCTTAGTTGATATTTGGTGTTATTTTACCATGATTTACCTCTACCCAAAGTTGGTTTAGACATGCCTTGTATGCTTCATACACTTGTCTTGTAATCCCATGTTTTAGCCTTAACATGCATCATGCTGTAACATGTGTTTTTAGCATGATTTTGGCTCAATCTCATGAAGCTTCTAGCTTTGTTTTAACATGCTAAAGCTCTGATTTTGGTTGTTTTGGTCGTCCATGACTTGCTTTGTATAGCTACCATGTAATCTTGCTTGTTAACTTCGAGTGTTGAATCCTCCAGCATGCTCCATTTGGATCATTTCAGTGGTTTGGCACCACTTATAATGCTATTTTAGTCCATATGTTATGCTTGTATGCTTGTATTTATAACTCCTTTAATGCTTTAAAGAGTTAGGGTTGTACGCCTCATGGATGTGTCATTGTGTATGCCATCATGTCTAGGCATTTGAGATGCAATCTAAGTGGGTTTTTGGGCTCATTTTAGCATGTCATATCTCTGATTTTGGTCGCCTAATCATGCCATGTTTGGTTGTCTTAGGTGTAGTGCAACACCTCTTTGGTGGCCTTATATGCCTCATGCCTTGCCCCTTTTGTTTTAGCTTGTTTTAGCTTTGGCCATTGCATGTTTTAGGCTTACTTTGGTGTGATTTGGAACTATTTTGGTCCACTTTGGTCATTTGCTTCATGTGTCACATGATCATGGTTTGAGCCTTTGGGCTAGTTTCAAGCTTTTGGTGCATGACTTGTTTGCATTATTAGGTTGATTTGGCATCATCCTTTGCATGTTTTCAGAGCATTAAAATGCTTGCCATATGTCCATGTTTGTCCCTTTTAAGTGTCCTTAAAAGTTTCCCTTTCATGCTTAAGTGTTGGACCATTATACATGAATGCTTGTATGTGACTTTGTCCCTCATCCCTTAGCATATTGGCCGCTGATTTAGGCCTATTTGAGAGCTGCCCATATTCGTTTAAGACCATCCTTTGCATGTTGTTACATGCTTGCCTTGTATGTTGTTGCATATTTGGCCCATTGCATATTGTTGTATGCTTAAGTTGCATTTTGCATGCTTGTTAGCTTGTATTTTGTCATGAATTTAATATGTTGTGCTAGTTTCACGCTTTTTGTGCATGACTTGTTTGCATTATTAGGTTGATTTGGCATAATCCTTTGCATGTTTTAAGAGCATTAAAATGCTTGTCATATGTCTATATTTTTCCCTTTTAAGTGTCCTTAAAAGTTGCCCTTTCATGCTTCAGTGTTGGACCATTATACATGCATGCTTGTATGTGACTTTGTCCTGTATCCCTTAGCATATTGGCCGCTAATTTGGGCCTATTTGAGAGCTGTCCATATTGGTTTAAGACCATCCTTTGCATGTTGTTGCATGCTTGCCTTGTATGTTGTTGCATACTTGGCCCATTGCATATTATTGTATGCTTAAGTTGCATTTTGCATGCTTGTTAGCTTGCATTTTGTCATGAATTTAATATGTTGTTACATGCTTGCATGTTTGCGTATTGCATGTTAACATGCTCATGTTGCAGTAGATTTGTTTGCATCTCTTGCCTCTTGATCAATCATGATAGAGGTTGGGGCCCTTTATGTGTTTTGTGCATTTCATTCCATATTGAGTTGCACACTTGGCTTCTTTGGCCATCATGCATTGAAATGCGTGATTGATGGACCGAGAGCCATGCTCCCTTGAGTTCATTGCATGATAGGGAGAGTGGCTATGCACACATTGCCTTGAAAATACCTTCCCATGCACTGTCTATCATCTACTGCAGCAAAACCAGTGTTCTGCAGGAAGGAATGGCCGGTCAGCAATTTTCGGTGCCTGCCGACAACAAAAGTCCAGCCGATGGACCAACTTCTGGTCGGTTACCATATTTCCATAGCCGGTGCTCAGATATCTTGGCCGGTGATATCCCATAATGATCAGGGAGTAATTCAGAAGCATCCCAAGAATTTTCACAATTATTAGAGGTGCAGAACAGTGCAAACAGAGGCAACAGAGGCATGGCAACGGGTTTCCGAGCAAGACAAATCGAGCATGCATCATCCAAGCATTCCGAGGCGGGGCTGCAGCGGCCTCCCTTTGTAACTAATTTGTTAATTAATTTAGGGTTTGTAATATTTAATTAGCTAGAGTAGTTAATTATTTATTCGTTTTATATTATTTATTCGGACCCTCTGCGAGAGGGCAATGTTGGAATAAGTGTGTGTGCGTGTGATGTATGTCTTCCAACCCCACGTCTTTCTCCCTTTTATTTACTAGCTTTTGATGGTTAGTTTAGGACACGTTTCAATTAGCATACTTATGCTCGTATGTTTGCATCATTTATATGTTTTGCATATACTGGGCTCGGCGCATCATGCTAACTGCATTGTGTTTCAATTCAAACTTGAATACGTGTATCAAGTTGCCACATTTCACATGTCATTCTTAGAATAGTCGTGCCTATTTTAGTTGCATTTTGCATGTGTTGCATTAGCCATCTTAACATGAACTAGGATCATGCATGATTCCTAACTAGTTTCTTGTTTTGGCTCAGAGTACTAGGTAAGCGTTTATGCTTTAGCATACTTCATGTGTGTAAGTGTTGCCATGATAGTATGTTTACCATGAGGCTATGTGCTTATGTGATATAACTGCCTGGATGCCCGTGGGTGAAGGTTGGGTTACTTGAATTGAGATAATTCATTGAAATCTGTATTTTAGCCTACGTGCGAGTAGCAAACTTCAAATCATTTCCAAACAAACGGATATGCGATGCTTTGTTCCAAATTAGGTGACCTAGTCTATACTTTTTTTGCTGTGCGCATCACATAGTAATTCTAACTAATTAATCGGAATAAGAACGCATGTGTTTTCGAAAACAAGATATCATGTTTAGTAGTGGCCGATCTTTGACGGGCGAGCGAGGGTGCTCATAGGTGAACTTCCCCAATCGTACCCAAGTTTCCGAGCCGAGGCAACTTTGGTGATGACGGACACGTGGCCTTAGGCAACGAGTCAGGGTTTCCTAAATTTCCCAAAAATAAAACATTTAGGTGGCGACTCGGTATCTAGCAAAGCTGTCCATGTTTGGCACTTCTTTCTAAAAATCAGTTTTTCAAAATGATTTGCTGGATTTGGACTCTTTGGTGATTTATTAATCTCACATCGTACATTGTGAGATCAGATTAAGAACCGTGACAATTTGAGTCCGAACTGTAGTGAGCCTAAACGAACAAAACGGGATTCCCTCCCGGGATGTTCGGGGACGTCTACAGTTTCTGGCGACTTTGCTGGGGAGTTAGAGAACTTGACTCGAACTCATGATATCTTGTTTTGAATACACTTATGTGTTTCTTTACATTGCATGTGCATTGGTATGCCTAGGACACCATGTTCGCCATCTGCTATTCCTGAACGATTTGTCGGAGGCTCGCTTTGAAAAGCGTGCCATAAGGCTGACCGGTTACGGGCTCTGCCACAATGGGAACACAAACCCGGGTTTTATCGGAGCACCCTTTTTGACCATTCGGCCTAGTGCATATCGGAATCCATAGTGACCATTCCAAACTAGGACAGGTTGCTTACCCGATTGTAGTTTGTTTGAAACCGCTGTATGCGTAGTGAAACCCTAGTTCTTGACGAAACTAGGACAAGGAAACCCTACCCCAATATAGGGGTGTATTGGCTTTCATTTGCTTGTTATATGTGCTTTTAGAGTTGACCTCTACAGGGAACGCACATATCCGTTTGCAAGTCTGGGCATCAGGCCTGCAGGCATCAGTGTCAGTGTTTTGAGAATCAGTAGTATCTGCGGGTATCAGATTCAGTTTTGGGGCTGTAGTTTTGGGGAACAGTGATCAGTGATCAAATACAGTTGTTCAGTTGTGCTTACGATTGTTTGGGTAAAATTGGGCTGAGCTGCTGCCTGTTTTCTCTTTCAGGAGGAGGGGGGAGTTTTAGAGATCTGAGTTTAGAATAGCCAGTGTTCTCCTTAGCCGAAGCAAGGCAGATATCTGATCAATCAAGTCACCAGTCACATCACCTCCATTCAGTTCAGCGGATTTATGATGTCACAGAATTCAGAGGAAGTTATGGTTATGGCAGCCGCACTAAACCAAGGGATCATCTTATAGGGTTAGACCGATGTTGAGATATCACACCCGCCCAGATCGCCTGCTGCGCGCCCGATCTGGGAACCTCAGTTGTTTCAAGCTCGTGAACCCACCCCGTTTGAGTTAATGGGAATGATTGGCGACCTCCAGTGATCTGTGACTGATCTAGCCTACGGAATGTCAGCATCGCCACCAACTACATCGTATGTTGGGAATTTCATGCCGCAGGAGCCCCCGCTACTGGGGCGAATTGTAATTAAGCTCAGCCAGCCTGAAGCTGTCTCGAACTCCGGCAATGACGTATCAACGACAATAGGGCTTCGCATTGAAGCAACAACCCAAACCTCCCACCAAGCTGAGGCTAGTGGAAAGAACAAGATGAAGGCAGATGCAGATCCCTATGCACAACTCTAGCAAGTTGTTGAGGCTCTGAAAGCCGGGGGTTTGAATAAGCAACAAGTACTCACAGTTGTGGCTAAGACTGTGGATGACATCTTTCCCACTCAGGCCGAGAGCAGTTCAAGCCAAAGGGAAAATCGAGATAGGGACCGTCGTACTAGAACCGTTCCTCTCAACCCTAATCCTGCACCTGGAAAAGACCAAAGAGCCCAGGCAGCACCTGCCGATCTTTTTGCTAGTATGTCCAGCAAAGGTCCACAGACTTCGAAGTATCTGCCCCGAGGGTGCAGGGCTTTTCATGCCCTCTACATGCCTTTGTCCAAGGCGCTTCAAATCCTCACGAAAAAAGGTCATCTCAAACTCTTGAGCCTCGGCCTCTCTTGAGTAATCTCCCTCTCTCACATGATGCCACCCAGTACTATGTGTACCATCAACAGGCTGGTCACACCACCGACAATTGATTTCGTCTTCGCCACGAAGTGCAAGACTTGATCGATAATGTGGCCATCCTCCCACCCAGCTCAGCAAAGTCTGTCACCACTGAGTTTCTGGACTTCGAAGATAATACAAGTATGTGATCAGGGGTTGGCCCACCTGCGGGCGGTGCTCGGTTTACTTCAGATGTGGCGTGTGGCGCGCACTATTTTGAGCATCTGCGAATGCTAACTTTTGTAGTTTCTGACTTGGGTGTTGAGTTAGTTCTGTGGTTTTGTTTTTGAGTCTGTCTCTTTGTTCTGAGTCAGTCTTTTTGATTAAGGGTCTGTCTTGTTGTATCGAGTCAGTCCTGTTGTATAGAAGTTGGGTGATTCTGGGGTTGTTGCTTCGGATATCACCATTTTGTTTTGTGTTCGTCCTTTCTTTTGAGTCTGTTTCTATCTTGGAGCCAGTTACACCATAAGATCTGAATGAAACAGTAGTAATTTTCGCACTCTCGTGTTTGCTTCTGCCTTGCGCCAATTGTGCCAGAATCTTGAATGAAACGGCATTGCATTTCACCTGCTCTTCAGTGCCTTCAAATCATTGTATTGACCTAAGTTTTTTAAAACTTTTTGAACATTGTGATGAAAACAAAGAGGAAGGAATTCCTCGGGTTTTTCAAAATTTGATCAAATTGAGATAAAGAGAGGCATGCTAAGCCCTTAATGATTGAAATCATGTTTGTTAATGTGAGTACTGAGAAGGATCCTAGCTTGATCCAGATCGGTTCTACCTTTTCTTCAGTGCGAGCGATTAGTCGCTTTCTTAAAATTTTTCAAAAAATGTTTTGCGCGGTCTCGCGAAGACCTGTGTGGAATCGCTCTTGAGATTGTGTAGCCTAGGATCGATCTCAGCCTCGAGATTCAACCCCTTTACTCTAAAAACCTTGAACTTGGGTTCAGAATGTTCAACGGTCAACCATAATGTAAGGCCTGTGTGGCTAGATTCGAAGTTGCCCTCGAACAAGAGGCACCAAAGTCAGATCAAGAAGATCAGATGCCGTCAAAAGAAGCTTGTGAAGCTAGATCAAAAGCGCCCCTCGGACTAGGGGCAAAAATGTCAAATGTGCTCGAAGGGCCGAAGATGGATCATTATGCAAATCAACAAAGAGTGCCAAGAATGCCAAATCCCAGAACGGGAGAAAATGGATTCAGATGACTTCGAGATCTCAAAAACCATTTGACATGGACAAAGCTACACTTTTACCCTTGAGAGGCTCGCTGGGCTGAAAACCCGGAAGGGTGAGTTAGAGCAAAGAAAAAAAAAGAAGAACAAAAAAGAAAAGAAGAAAAAATGAAGAAAATGAAAAGAAAAGATGAAAAAGAAGAAAAGAAATGAAAAGAATTGAAAAGAAGAAAAGAACAAAGCTCGCAAGGTTGAAAACCCAGAAGGGCGGCCTTGGCAAAAATTAGAGCGTAAAAGGAGAGGTTAATACCCGAGTGTCCCTTAACCGGAACTACGTAAGGCTTGATTCCCATGTTTGGGATACGTAGGAAACTTCATCCTGAAGTCCAGCCACAAACACTTCCAAATCGACTATGCCTATGTAATGGTTCTGATCATCCTCGCCTTCTCTGTATCCGAGAGTTTGGTTGTGACCATCGCTATGAGGATTAATTACAATGCACTGCGATGCCCATTAAACAAGGGGCAACTTTCTGTTGCCAATGCGCTGCGACGCTATTCAAACAAGGGGCAACTTTCCGTTGTCGTGCAGTGCCGTTCAGACAAGGGGCCATTTTCCATTGCTTCCGATTCGAGGTTGTACATCTCAATAGTAGGCTCCGTGCTCGTAGAGCAGTGGCCGTTTGAAAAAATAGTTTTTGAGAATTTTTACTGAGGTTGACTAATTTTCTTGAAAATTATTCCATTTTCCCAAAATCGGACCATTTTCTTGGACCCAAAAAGGAAAATTTTCAGTGCTCAAACCTAACTTGCATGATTTTAAGTCAGAAAGTTGAACGAGCATGTTAATCAAACTTTTATATTGATCAAAATTGTTTTAGTAGAAAGAAAAAACAAAAAAGGGTCAAAACGATAAACTAGGGGCACAGTTAAGTCGGGCTTCCTGTCTTTTCCCCGTTATCCATGTGTTTGCCAGAAAGGGCACTCTACTTGCCAGAAAAGCGCACAGTTGAAGCTAACAATAAAGGGCCGAAAGCTCTCAGTATCCTCCGAGCAACGAGGTATCAAGCCAAGTGCGAAGCACGAACTCGAGTGGATCAAGTTACTTTATTCCCTCTTTCGGGGCCTTGACTAAATGACATCGGAGGAGATAGCCGCGAGCTAATAATGTTGGGCATGAACCCACAACCTTTTGTTTATCTATCAAACCACCTAGGGGAGGGATAAAAAATGAGGGATTGAAGAATAGAGAGATGTGCGCTGAGAGAAAAAGCGAGGAAAAAGGCTTTTTCAGAAAAACATAGCTTGAGGGCCGAGTGATGTGAGAATCACAAATGAGAAGGGGTGGGAAATAATACCCAAAAAAAAACAAAAAGAATGGCTCCTCGCGAATTGAGAGGCCTCTCGCCTTTATAACGCATCCGAGTATCGTATCTTTTGTTTTGTTTGTCTCGATTCTTGTCTTGAGTCATTTCAAGTGTCTGTGTTTGTGTTTAGGTTGTATCCCTTTTGTCTTCTATTGTTGAGTCATTTTTCGCTGTGTTCAGCTGTAGGCTCAATACCCGATTGAGAACTCATTTCTCGATTTTCAAAATGAATCGCTTTGTGCTCAGAGTGCTGTGCCATTCTCCACGTTTGTTCTTCCACATTTGGAGCATTTGAGTATGTTTCAACTTCCGCCAATCCCACCTTCGCATCCCGTCTGTTCGAATCAAACTGTTTGTTCAGAATTAGCTGTATGCTGAATAAATCGAATGTTGTGTTATGGGCTGTAGGTTCAGAATGAGCAATGTTCAGAATGGGCTTTGTATTCAGACTCGGCAGTGTCCTGCATGAGCCATATGATCAAAATGAACAGAGTACTGTGATGCGAGCGGTGTGTTCAAAACGAAAACTCTATATGTTGAACATATTGAGAACTTGTGATTAGTTCCATTTCCAGTGCCTTCCGAAGTTGAGTTTGCAAAGTCACACATGTATTACTCCAATTTTCTTATCGAGTTGTTGCTCATTTGCTTATCGAGTTGTTACTCATTCGCTTATCAAGTTGTTACCCATTCGCTTATCAAGATGTTACCCATTTTGCTTATCGAGTTGTCGCTCATTTGCTTATCAAGTTGTTACTCATTTGCTTCTCGAGTTGTTGCTCACTTGATTACCAAGTTGTCGCAATTTTATTTATCGAGTTGTTGCTCTTTGTTTATCGAGGTGTAAACTTGTCAAGGTTTTATGGTTGCTTATTGAGTTAAGTCGCTACGTTGGTCTACCTGACCTGGTGATACATGTATGTTCAATTTCCAATTCAATTACATTGTTATGTAATATGACGCGATGCGATGTATGAAATATGCGATGCAACGCTTTTTTAGAAAAAAGTTTGTTTCATTCCATCATCTTTTCAAGTACATAGTTTTGGAGAAAACAAAACCTGCCTGCGGCAGTACAATGTGCTCAAGCCACCAGCAAAAAGAAAGGAAAAGCAAAAAGGGAAAAGCAACAAAAATGTCTAAACAAAGCCAGAAAAAGAAGAAAAACAACAAATGTCTAGATCAATGTCAAATGGTCTCAGGCATGAGAGTCTATCCTCGTCCTCTTCCTGGACGAAGGTCCAGGAGCATCGTCGCTGACTCCACCATCTGAGCTCGAGCCTGAATCATCTCCAGTAACATCTTCCGATGACTCTGCCTCTACCTCGGTCTCAGACTCATCGTCGTCTGGAATCGGTGCTTGTGAGCTGCTCCCAACATGAGTGCGCCCCGCTTTGGAGCGGGGGTGTACTGCGGTCCCTCGCCCTGCTCTCTCTCCTCCTCGGGCAGATGCAGATGGTCCTGCTGGAGCCCCCCGGCAGCCGACATTTGGAACGGGGCCTGAAAAGGACAAATGGCAAATGCATCAGTTGCAGATAAAACAGAATACAGTGTGTGAGTACAGTGTATGATGCTGTGAACAGTATATCAGAACAGAATACAGCGTATAAGTACAGTGTATGAATGCTATGAGTAGTATACCAGTGCAAAATGCCGTTGTAGACGTCCCCGAACGCCCCGGGAGGACGAGTCCCGTTCTGTTCGTTTTGTGGGTTCACTACAGTTCGGACTCTTCAATTGTCACGGTCCTAAATCTGAACCAAAGAGTCCAAATCCGGCAAATCGTTTTGAGAAACAGATTTTCGAAAAGAAGTGCCAAACATGGACTGCTTTGCCAGATACAGAGTCGCCACCTAAATATTTTATTTTGGAAAATTTAGGAAACCCTGACTCGGTGCCAAAGGCCACGTGTCCGTCATCACCAAAGTTGCCTCGGCTCGGGAGCTTGGGTACGATTGGGGAAGGTCAGCTATGAGCACCCCCTCTCGCCCGATCCGAAGATCGGCCTCTACTAACCGTGATATCCGTTTTTGAAAACGTTATGTGTTCTTATTCTGGTCATTAGCCTAGTTTTACTACATTATGCGCATAGCAAACAAGTATAGACTAGATCGCCTAATTTGGAACAAAACATTACATATCCGTTTGTTTGGAAAACGCTTTGGAATTTGTTACTCACAAGTAGGCTAAAATACGGATTTCAACGAGTTATCCCAACTCAAATAATCCAACCTTCACCCACAGGCATTCAAGCAGTTCATTAAATAAGCATCTAGCCTCATGGTAATCATGCTATCATGTTAACATTCACACTCATGTGAGATGCTAAAGCATAAAGAGCTCACCTAGTATTCCGTGCCAAAACAAGAACATGTTAGCAATCATGCATGATCCAAGTCCATGTTTAAATGCCTAATGCAACGCATACGGAATGTCACTAGAGTAGGCTCGGCTAGTCTATAAATGACATGTGAAAATGCACAAGTAGCATGTATTCAAGTTAGATTTGAAATATTTATGCAGTTAGTATGATGCGTCGAGCCTGGTGCATGTAGGAGAAATGTATGGATGCACGCATGCATAGCATAAGGTATGCTAATTTAAATATGTCCTAATATTAACCATCAAAAGCAGGTAAGTAAAAGGGAGAAAGAAGTAGGGGCTGGAAGACATGCACACACGCACCCACACTTGTTACAGATTTTCTCTCGCTCGGAGGGACCGAAAGAATAATACAATTTAACTAACTAACAAGCTAATTAAATATTACGGACCACCTAATTAATTAAGCAAATTAATTAATCTAGTTTAAGCAATAAACAGCCTCGGGAAGAGGGTCCGATGCGATGCGTGCTCGATTCCGCTCGGAAGTCACTGCCATGCACAAGCTGCCTCTGCTTTGCCCTGCTATACTCCTCTGAAGACTCCCAAAATCCCAGAGTGTGCTCTCTTGCCATGCACAAGTTGCCTCTGCTTTGACTATTATCCTTCTCTGAAGACTGCAAAAATCTCAGGGTTGCTTCCCTGAATGCTGTGGAACACCACCGGCTGAGGGCATTGGTCACCGGCTATGGAGAATGGTCACCGGCCACAAATTAATCCATCGGCCACTTATGGACGGCCGGTCGGCACTACAGATGGCCGGCCGGCCAAATCTTCCTGCAGAATCTGTTTCTGACAGCAGCAGAGGGCAAAACATAGCATAGCAATGCATTTCAAGCAATGTATGCACCAATCACACCCCTTATCATATTCATGACTCAAAGGGATATGATTCTCGATTCTCGGACCACCAATCGCGCATTTCCATGCATGATGGCCCAAGGAACCAAGTATGCATTTTGATATGGAATACAATGCACATAATCAAGCAAAGGGGGGGGGCTCAACCTCTATCATGGCTTGATCAAGAGGTGAAGCATGCGTGCCAATGCAATGCAATCCTAAGCATGTGAGCCTAAGTGTGCAATATGGGCATCCAAGCAAGTAATGCAAAGATGCGACTAACCAAGCATGCAAAGTGTAACAACAACATGCACACATGCAAGGTACAATATGGACAACATGTTAGATACAAAGCATGCCAAATGCAACAACACAAAAGTGTGCAAAAATGTGTCATGAGCCAAGTATCTACATATATAAGCATGCATGCAAACATGGCTTAAAACTTTAAACATCAAAAGGTAACTCTCAAGCACACTTAAGAGGATGCAATCATGGACAAATGGCATGCACCTTAAGCTTTGAAATTGCATAGAAAAGAAGTGCTAAACAACTAATCAAAGCAAGCAAAGCATGTAATTGGTCCAAGGACCTAAGGCATGATCATATGACACATGAAGCAAATGACCAAAATAGATCAAAACAGTCCTAAATCCTGTTAAGGCAAGTCCTAAAAACCACCTAGATGGCATTTAAATGATCTACACATGGAGGCATGCACAAATGCTTAAACATGGAGCATACAACACAACCTCTTAAAGCATCAAAGGAGCCATGAAATGCAAGCATACAAGCATGCTAAGTGGACTGAAATGACATGGAAAATGGTTCCAACTCACTAAATGAAAGCAAGTAAAGCATGCTCCACACTCGCACACCCAAGGCTAACAAGCCAAAATGCAAGGTGGCTATACTAAGCATGTGATGGTCGACCAAAACAACCAAAAACAGAGCTTAAGCATGCTAAAACAAACACAAAAGCTTCACAAAGCTTGGCCAAAATCATACTAGAACAAGGATCAAAACCTAAAGCATGTTAAGACCTAAACATGGCATTACAAGGCATATATGCTAAGCAAGCATGGTGTACCAAAACCAACTAAAAACAGAGGCATATTATGACATAATAAGCATAAAAATCAGCTAAGGCATGGCCAACACACACTTAGACTAGATGCTCCCTCAAGAGGCAAAAATAGCCCTTTTCAAGGACAACAAGGAGAGGGGGTGGCCCTCTCCTTCTTAGGACCTCAAGGCACCATCCTTACCTTTGAAATCCCTCAAGATTTTAGTGGTGAGGAGGCCCAAACACAATGGTCCCGGAGGTCAACCAAAATGGCACAAAACAAGGGCCAAACAAGCCTTAAGAGGGGTCAAACAACTCTAAAGCTTAAAACACCCTTAACAAACTATTTAGAGCACTAAAAATCAGAACTTTTATATGTTATACACAAAGCTCAAAAACATATTCAAGGTAGGCAAAAATGCAATGTAAAAATGGGGAATAAAGGGACAAGTTTCTTACCCTTGTAGACCCTCTTCACCAATGGTGAATCAGCTGGTTCTTCAAGCTCAAACCAGCTCCACAACTCCAAAAACAACCCTCAAGGGCCTCAGCTCCAAGAAAAGGTGTGATGGTGGATATTTGTGTGCAAAACTAAGACAAAACACACACAAAACACAAGAGAGAGAGGGATATAGAGATGGAGGATATATGAACCCTAACCCTAAAACTCAAAACCCTCTGAAAATGTTGTCTAAATTTTGTCTAACCCCTAAAAGAGGGAGAGGATGCCTTCTCTTATAGAGCTTCAATCTTGTAAGCTTACAAGACAAGCTAGCTAAGAGGGAAATCCCTCCATACACATGTATGGAGGGGAGCCAAGTGCATGCCAGCTGCATGAAAATATTTGCAAAAGCAGATGCACAGTAGTCGGCCGGCCAAAAATGCAATTAACCAAAAAAAGATAGCCGGCCGGCCATCTATAGTGCCGGCCGGCCAAGAATTTGGCCGGTGGCAACAAAACACAGCCGGTGGCCTCAAGCCATGGCCGGTGGAGTGTGGAGATGGCTCACAGGCCATTCCCTGTCCCTCCATGGCAAAGCACAAGTGTTTGGTGCAAAACCAGACACAAAACAGTCGAGTCGAGAGATCCAGAGGCAAGGCGCGTAGTCGAGACCTCCGGGAACTCAAGACGAACACAAACATGGATGATCACCGAGTGTTCAAGCGGTGACGTCCAAGTCTTGAGGACGGCCAAAAATGGGGTGTCTACAGCCGTGTATGAATGCTATGAGCAGTATATCAGTGCAGAATGCCGTGTATGAGTGCTATGAGCAGTGTGTCAGTACAGAGTACAGTGACTGAGTGCAGTGTATGAATGCCGTAAGCAATGCTATGAGCAGTCTGTGGGTTACGTGAGGGCCGTGTATCAAGTGCCATGTTGGCAGTGCGATGCATCAGATTATGTGTGAAACAGATTATGCACAGCTTGAGATTGTGGTTGAAAGAGCTTACCGGGATACCATAGATAGCCAGCAGGTCGAGGCTCTGCTGTAGCATCCCCATCACGGAGGCAGTCAACTCCAAAGACTGGCGAGTGTACTCGGCAGAAGTCTGCAAGAGTGCTAGAAACATCAGTATTCTGCGGAATATCAAGAAAAATGAAATGATTGTACAAGATACAAAATGCAGTAGCGCATACCGAAGGCAAGCAGTAGAATCCGACTAGCTCGTGATCAGGCGGAGGGGGAGCGATGGGGATCTGGTAAGTCTCCCCACCCTGCCCTCGACATGTCATCATAGTAGGCAGCTCAAGCCACCCGGCTCCTTGCCCTCTCTAAGATCCACTCCTGCCTTGACCCAGAGGTACCCTCGCTGCCCTAGGTGCCCCTACTCCAGCCACTGGCACCGCAGGCCTCTCCCTCTCGGCTCGGACCGGTCAGAGGTGGCATCAGATAGGCCTGTATATACTCAATGTAGTCGCCCTCGCCTCTGAATCCCTTGGAGTCCCAGCCGATCGTGTAGTCTATCATCTCCTCTAAAGTGTACATCTCTGTTTGCCTCATGGTCTTAGGAGGCAACTCCGGAACTGTCTGCCCTGGCACGCCTAAGGTCTGCCGTAAGAAGTGCTCGCCCAGGTACCAGGTGCGGCAGACAGGGCCCTCTAGCAGAACTCTGAATCGGGCCGTCTCTCGGGCACCGGCATACCTATCACACCCCAAACCCGACCCTAGAAGTTTGGGCATGACCACTTCAGAAACGGACACTTAACCTGTTTTATATCTATATATATGGGGCCCGAACGGAAGCATTAAATATCAAAGTTTGACAATAGAAACAAACTCCATTAAGCTACTACTATCATGCCAGGATCATAAACCTTAAACAGACAAATAAAATCTAAAACATACACCTGAATATCGGTTATATACGCACATATATACAAGCCCAGCTCTATAATTGGGCATACATCAAAAACATTTCGGAATAAAGTATTATACACATTTCAACCTTAGACCAATAAGTAAAGCATAGCGCCAAAAGTTCGTCAAGACTTCACAAAAATATGAGTGGCTTCATCTAGAGTCTAGGCACTCAAAGGTTGACAAAAAGAACGAGCATCGTGGCTTAGGATTAACCACTTGGTTGTTTACCTATAGAAACAGACATAACATAAAGTGAGGCAAGCTCAGTGGGTAATAGTACTTAAATGCTCAATTTACATATAACACCTAGCAATGCATACTTAAATACAAAGATCACGTAATTAATCTGTTCCTGTTTTCATTTCAAAATGGCCTTAGGCCCAATCGTGAGACATAGTGGCTTAAAACCGTTGAACACATTAACATTAAACTTTTAAACATGATGGCATATAGCCCTTGAACATATGGCATGGAGCCCTTAAACATGGTGGCATATAGCCCTTGTATATATGGCATGAAGCCCTTCTCAGAATGGCATAAAGCCCTTCTCAAAATGGCATAAAGCCCTTATCAGAATGGCATTACAGCCCTTGAACATATAAATATATGAACTCAAGAGGTGTCTCACACGGATTCTAGAGGTGACTCACATCGTAGCACTTAGTTCCGTGTAGCACTTTGTTTCATATTAGGATGGCATAAGCCCTTATCAGATTAGCATTACAGCCCTTATCAAAATGGCATTAAGCCCTTGGACATATAGATATATGAACTCAAGAGGTGTCTCACATGGATTCTAGAGGTGACTCACATCGTAGCACTTAGTTCCGTATAGCACTTTGTTTCATTTCATAACAACTTATACAAATGGCCATGGGCCTCATAACTTTCACAGAATGGCTTTCAGCTACATAATTTTCACATATGTATGGACTCAAGAGGTGTCTCACATGGACTCTAGCGGTGGCTCACAATGTAGCACTTAGTTCCAAGTAGCACTTTGCACCATACCAATAATTAGCAGGTCTTACGGACCAAACCATACATAAATGTCATACCATAAACGGAAATAAATTCATACATATGCATTATCCTTGAATCATTAACAAAAATCAGAATTCATACTTACTTATACTTAGCCTTTTAATAGCGCTGGCAAATCAATAAAAAGCATTCTTGTTAGTTCCATAAAGAAATTCCTCAACATTGTGAACTTATAGTACACTTGAACTTGTACATATGTAAGCTTGTAACGTAGCTTGTAACGTACTTAAGCTTGTATCGTACTTAAACTTGTAACATACTTGAATTTATAACATACATGAACTTGTAACATGCGTCTACTTGTAATATACTTGAACTTATAACATGCGTGAACTTGTAACATGTATCTACTTGTAACATACTTGAACTTATAACATACTTAAACTTGAAAACTTGTAACATATTTAAACTTCTATATACTTGTACTTGTAACCTTACTTAAACTTGTACATATTTGAACTTGTCACATATATAAACTTGTAACATTCTTGAGTTTGTAACATTCTTGATTTATAGCATACGTAAACTTATAACAGACTTAAACTTAGGACATACGTAAACTTGTAACTTAATTATTTGAACCACGGTATCATTACCCCTGGGTGAGGGCCTTGTGCTAAAGATGATGTGAATACTTCTACATATATGAATAATCATTCATTAAGTTACTAGAAAACAGAGCATTTCTTGTTATATCATGCCATTAACATGCGCTTAACAAAATAGAATAATTCATATTCTTATGTGGGTTGCATACTGATGGTAAACCTTTACATTCATATCATAGATTCGAAATGATCTTGGGTCCCTTCGTAACATAATCTTAGATTCACACAAATATCATTCTTCAAGGATGAACATAGGTTCCACTTATTCTTTAAGAAATAACATAATATACTGATAAATAACAAATGACTAATATTCATCATTAACAGAACATAAGAATTCCAAAATCATACCGACAGACGCGAATCTTTCAGCGTTCATATAAGTTCACATTGCTTTCCAATTGTCATTAATGTTCGTATAACACTTACAAGAAACAGAGCGTTAGTGACAATAATTGTTAACAGTAGATAAAATGTACATTTTTGTACAACTACTCACAGTGTTCAGGTGCGTGGTCCGTCCTTGTAGCTAATCCTACACAAGTCACGTAATTCAAACATAATTCATCATAGTATAACATCATTTAGTTCATTAACACCATTTGCAATTCAACATAATACAAAATAAACCCTTGAATCTCATTTTAACATTCCAAAACCGAGTTCATGTCATCCATATCCTTACTAAATTATTCCCCTAATTTTTTCTTTCCATGATAGCATGAATTCCAACATTTATAACAAAGTTCATTTGCAAATTTTAAACATAATTTCCAAATATTTTCAAATTCCAATTAAACTTGAACACATCTAATTCAACACCTCAATTTCGTTATTTTACTTTCAATTTGGGCCAAAACATTGGGTATCATCATTAATCAACCTAGGGTTTCAAGAAAAATGAGGATTTTTAACAAAAATTCACACTTCTTAAATCACCACTTTTAATTCCAATTTTCCCAATGATTCTACATCTAGGATTCACAATTCATCATTTTAACCCACCAATTTAACTTCCAACATCTCAAACTCTAAATCCCCAAATCTCATAATATGCCCTAGATGATAAAAATGAAGATTTTTGCATTAATATAATGAAGTTACCATAAATCTATCCATAGATGTAAATATTGAGGAGATCTAGAACCCCTACCTCGAAGAACAAACAAAGGAGTGAGCTTGGATGAGATTCCACCTCAATTTTGAAATTCAATCGGTTGGAAGTGTTGACCCTATCTTGTTCTCCATCCTTGATACAAGATCCATGATGGATTTGTTGATAAAAGTGGAGGAAATCAAGGTTTTGGAAGCTAGGGTTTCGGACATGGAAGAGGGGAGAAGAAGAGAGGAAAACAAATTGCAAGAAATGGCCCCAAAATCCCGTTTTTAGAGCTGCTGTCCCGCACAGACCGCACGTGCGGCGCTATTCCCCGCACGTGCGGCTCTGCTTCCAGCACAGATGTGAAAACTTCAAACGGGTATAACTCTCTCATCGGGACTCCGTTCTAGGTCGTTCTTGTGTCCAAATCGAAGCCCTGGAAATAAGCTTTCCAATGGTTCTAACCTCACATTCATATTTAGAGTGTGGAAAAAGAAAAGGGCAAATGAGTGATAGTTTGTCGTAAAATAACTATCCGAACTAAATTCTTTGGTCCAATCTTAACTTACCATCATATTATCACTTCATTTAATACCCCAAAATAAGATAAAAACATTCCAAATACACCAATAAGAATGTCAAAAATGAGCCCATGCTCGAGCAGAGGGTAAAAAAAATTTCAAGCCGATACGATAAAGGTTGCCATAACTCAACAAATAATTTTTTAATTCCGATAGATATAGTTAAATTAAAGCACATTAACCCCTAATTAAATAAGGATGACTTTCTATACGCATTTTGGGGTCATTACATTCTCCCCACCTTAAGAAGTTTGGTCCTCCAAACTTAATTCACCTTATCACAAGTCTAGTTCCGTCCTGGACATATAACATTTCTTAATCATTTAGCCATTCACAATTCTATACAGTTAATTTCGATGGAGTTTGCTCCCAAAATCACAAGTAATTCAACTCCACTAACTAATTGATAACTCAATTAATAATAATACTTCATAACATTTTCATTTATTACTCCACAAATCATATCTCCCACATAATAGAACAGCTTAAGGGTATTCAGAAATGAATTCATTTTAAGTATTCGTTTGCATGCAACTCATAAACTATCAAACATAATTCAAACTTTTTAAGGTCATAAATAACCCCCATTATCATAATTCCTTCAAGATTAAGGAAACATTCACGGCATAATCATGTGTCAAAGGTATATACTTCGTACAACGATTAGACCCACAGTATCAATTAAGTTCTAAATCAACGATTTCGTGGTTCTTTGTTCATTACCTAAATTAGACTTATCAGTTCAAATCAAATCCCTAACATATTCCAAATACCAACTTACATCTCATATCAAGGAACTACATGTTCAGCGTAGAGTATGAGTAAAATCAAATACAGATTAAACCTTAATGGTCATACTTCCCAAATTACAGTACAGGAACTTATCAGACCTTTCAAAGATATCAGATGATGGAAAAATTCCAATAGCATTAAACTTATTTAAACTTTGATAGAACAATCTCCAATTCAACTTATAACAGATAAGACAGAATAGCTTGAAGCTCAACATAGAGCCTTCATCATGCATGCCACAATCAATTATCAAATGAAGAACTCGTTCATGCATAGCGAGATATCTCTTTCAGAAAACTTGTCATACCTTGAACATTCGGAGTTCCGTAGCGTATCTAGTCATTTTGGGAAAATTATTCAGAAAGCTTATCATATCATAAACATGTCGGAAGTTCATAGCATTTTTATCAGTTCAGCAAATACTTATCATATTAAACATTTCATAGCCCAAAATAAGGATTTCATAAAACATTGTATAGCATAATCATTTTTAACATCATTTACACAAAAGTATCTTTTACAAAGACGTTAATCCCTTAGGTCCATGGTCAACTTATACAAGGTCATACTTATCAGAAATACCGGATGTAATTGATGGTATGACATCTGTAAATAACACAAATCACGTAAATTTCATTCCAATGATCACTCATTTGCAAATCACAATAAAGGAACTAGCCTTGAATTAATTGTAGAGAAATATTGATTACAATTTACAATTTACACATAACAAAACAAATTACAAATGGTAGAGTTAAAGTTATGATTTCAAAGTTCAAATTTTAGCTTACAGGTTCCCACAAACGAACTACACTTGCTAAGAGAGGTCCTTATATACATAACATTGTCATGGTAAGGAAGACATAACTCTAGCTTGAAGTTAGAGTATCACATATAGCATTTCCTTTGTTCTTAGAAATAGTCCACGCCTAGAGTTTAACCAATTCACCAATTCACTTAGAAAGATGCTAAAACCCTACTTATATCGTCATCATTTCTCACAGATGACTAACAACCGACAACATACATTTCATTTAACCTTTACATATAAATCGTCTTACCGACCAGTTCGAACCCTCACCACGCTTCCGCTGTGCTACTTTATCGATTTAATCCCATCTGCAGGTCTTACCATGTTCTGCATAGCAATCAATCACAATATAAACAAAAAAATGTATAACATGCATGAACAATAACCATTGCGGTCAACGTCATTACGTATACCATTAACGTTGCTATCAATTCCTTTCAAATGCACTAAGGATGTCATGCATGATGCCTAAGTCTTTTCTAGACATCCTAAAGCTCAATGGAACCGTGTGTTGGATAGCAACTCGTGCTCTGATACCACTTGTCACACCCCAAACCCGCCCCTAGAAGTTTGGGCATGACCACTTCAGAAACGGACACTTAACCTGTTTGATATCTATATATATGGGGCCCGAATGGAAGCATTAAATATCAAAGTTTGACAATAGAAACAAACTCCATTGAGTTACTACTATCATGCCAGGATCACAAACCTTAAACAGACAAATAAAATCTGAAACATACACCTGAATATCGGTTATATACGCACATATATACAAGCCCAGCTCTATAATTGGACATACATCAAAAACATTTCGGAATAAAGTATTATACACATTTCAACCTTAGGCCAATAAGTAAAGCATAGCACCAAAAGTTCATCAAGACTTCACAAAAATATGAGTGGCTTCATCTAGACTCTGGGCACTCAAAGGTTGACAAAAAGAACGAGCATCGTGGCTTAGGATTAACCACTTGGTTGTTTACCTACAGAAATAGACATAACATAAAGTGAGGCAAACTCAGTGGGTAATAGTACTTAAATGCTCAATTTACATATAACACCTAGCAATGCATACTTAAATACAAAGATCACGTAATTAATCTGTTCCTGTTTTCATTTCAAAATGGCCTTAGGCCCAATCGTGAGACATAATGGCTTAAAACCCTTGAACACATTAACATTAAACTTTTAAACATGATGGCATATAGCCCTTGAACATATGGCATGGAGCCCTTAAACATGGTGGCATATAGCCCTTGTATATATGTGTGTATATAACCGATATTCAGGTGTATGTTTTAGATTTTATTTGTCTGTTTAAGGTTTGTGATCCTGGCATGATAGTAGTAGCTCAATGGAGTTTGTTTCTATTGTCAAACTTTGATATTTAATGCTTCCATTCGGGCCCCATATATATTGATATAAAACAGGTTAAGTGTCCGTTTCTAAAGTGGTCATGCCCAAACTTCTAGGGGCGGGTTTGGGGTGTGACAAGAACTCTGTATTGAAATCAATGTAATTGAAGGTTGTGGGTACTGAAAATTTTCTGTTTGGTCCAAAAATGGTCTAAGTTGTAAAAAGATTAATTTGAGCAAAATTAACTTTTATTAAAACTTTTCAAAACCATTTTTGATATGGATCACAACTGGACACGCCTGAGATCTATCACTGAGATGTGCAACCCCAGATCCCAAAAACTGGAAAGTTGCCCCTAGTCTAAATAGCACTGCACTGGAGATCACAACCGAGCTCTTGAATGCAGAATAGACAAAGATGACCAAACATGATCACATGGACAAAGTTGATCGGGGAAGTGTTTATGGCTGGACTTCAGGATGACGTTGCCTACGTATCCCAAAGATGGAAATCAAGCCGTATGTAATTCGGCTCAGGTTCACTCATGTATTAACCCTCACCTTTTACGCTCTAACTTTTGCCAAGGCCGTCCTTTCTGGGTTTTTAACCTTGCGAGCTCAGTTTTTATAGTTTCAAAATTTTCATGCTCTAATTTTTGCCTAGGTCGCCCTTTCAGGTTTTCGGCCTAGCGAGCCACTCAGGGAAAATAATTCTTCAACTTGTCCATGTTGATCGGTTGGGAGGACTCTAGGCCATCTAGGTCCATTAGAATGACAGCTCCACCTGACCAGACAGACTTGATGATGTAAGAACCAGTCCAATTGGGTCTGAACTTACCCCTAGGGTCGTAGATGGGAGCTCGGTTGTCTTTGAGCACTAGATCTCCTTCTTTCAAATTGCTAGACTTAACCTTCTTCTTGAAAGCCCTGGCAATTCTTCGTTGATAACCCTAAAGATAGTATAGTGCTTTCAGCCTTCTCTCGTCAAAGAGCATGAGTTCTTCGAATCTGTTCTGCTACCAATCTGCCTCTGCTATTTGACACTCAGCCAGTACCTGTAATGACGGAACCTCAACTTCGATAGGCAGAACGACCTCCATCCCGTGAACCAAGGAGTACGGAGTTGCCCTAGTAGAACTTCGAATTGAAGTCTGGTAGCCCCACAGAGCAAACGACAGCTTATCTGGCCAGTTCTGGTAGGTTTCCACCATCTTCTGCAGTATGTGTTTGATGTTCTTGTTGGCGGCCTCAACTGCTCCGTTGGTTTGCGGCCGATATGTAGATGACTTATGAAATGCCACATTGTACTTGTCCAACAAGTCGATCATTTCCTTGTTGAAGTGGGAACCATTGTCTAAAACAATCTCGTTCGGGACCTCGTAGCGACAGATGATGCTGTTTCTGATGAACTTAGCAACATGCGATGCCTTCAACACCGCGTAAGATTGGGCCTTGACCCACTTCGTAAAATAGTCTATCGCGACCAGAATGAACTCATGGCCATTGGACCCCTTTGGAGTGACAGCCCCGATCACATCAATCCCCCAGACTGAAAATGGCCATGGCGAAGTCATGTTGTACAGCTTCGATGGCAGAATATTCATGCGGTTTGCATGGATCTGACATTTGTGGCATCGCCGGACAAAGCCAATACAATCCTCCTCCATGGTGGACCAGCAGTAACCCTGTCTAAGGATCTTCTAAGCTAGCATCACCCCATTCATGTATGCTCCGCACTCTCCTCTATGGATGGCCTCCACTAGGCGCTTGGATTCTTCAGCATCAACACATAGTTTATGCATCCCGAGATGACCTCTCTTGTACAGTTTACCTCCGCAGACAATGAACTGAGCAGTCATTCTTCGAATTGCCCTTTTATCCTTGGCATTTGCCCCTGGTGGATACACCTCTTTTTCCAAGAAGTTCTAGACATCGTAATACCAGGGGTTCTCATCTTGTCCCTCATCTATGGCAACAATCAGCTCGTAGGCCAATCCAAATTTCTATTCGATGATGATCGGACGCATCCGGACTCTGAAAGAGATGTCTATCATAGAAGATAGAGTTGCTAATGAATCTGTGAACCTGTTGTTCTCTCTTAACAGATGAGCGAAATTCAGTTTCTCAAACCGATGAATCAGCATGTCCAAGGTCTGGTGGTAGATTCTCATCTTTTCTTCTTTGACTTTCCAATCTCCTTTAGCTTGAGATACAACAAGGTGCGAGTCCCCGATGATGTCCAACCGTTTTGCCCTAGTTCCAGAGCTACTTTTAGTCCAGTAATACACGTGTCATACTCTGCCTCATTGTTCGAGACTTTGAACTGGAGGTTGAATGCTAGAGGTATGCAAGAATTGTCGAGAATTGCACTTTACCTAGAAAGCCTCACACTTCCTTTTCAATCCTTGGTGGAGGCATTTCAAAGATGGCCTTGATTTTGGAAGGGCCGACTTCGATGCCACTTTGTGTGACCAAGAACTCCAGCATTTTCTCTACTGTAACACCAAACGTACATTTCTGAGGATTTAGTCGCAACCGATACTCTGTGATCCGTTGGAAGAACTTTTACAAGGTGGTGTAATGGCCCTCTCTTTCCTTGGATTTGACAATCATGTCGTCCACGTACACCTCAACCTCTTTGTTGATCATGTCATGCAATATCGTGGTTGTAGCCCGTTGAAATGTAGCTCCAGCATTCTTCAGCCCAAACGGCATCACCCTATAACAATAGGTCCCCCATGGGGTGGTAAAAGCAGTCTTCTCCCGGTCTTCAGGTGCCATCACAATCTGGTTGTAGCTTGAAAAGCCATCCATGAATGAGAGCAACGCATGCCCAGCAATGAAGTCCACTAATTCATCGATATGCGGCAGAGGAAAGTCGTCCTTCGGACTGGCTTTGTTTAAATCCCTGAAACGCACACATACCCAAATTTTGACATCCTTCTTTGGCACCGGAACTATATTGGCCAACCAAGTTGGGTATTCAGATACCAGCAGGAACCTTGTGTCAATTTACTCGGTGACCTCTTCTTTAATCTTGAGAGCCCAGTCCGGGCGGACTCTTCTGAGATTCTTCGTAACAGGTCGGGCCTCCGGGTCAGGATCGATTCAAGACATGTCTTCGTAGGACCATGCAAAAAAATCTTTGAAATCTTTTAATAAGCGACTAAGCGCCCGCGCTCCCCCGCTCCCCCGAAGGCAACGTGGACCCAATCTAGACCAGCCACGGGTCCTTCTCAGTACCAACATTAATTTGGGTGATTTCATCAACCAAGGGTTTAACAAACCTCTCCTACTCTTGTTTTAGCAAATATTTCAAAATCGGAGGAATTTCTTCCTCGTCGTTTTCATCAAAATTTGGAAAGTCCTAATTAATACAATAAATCAAAGGCACAGAAAAGTACTCGAAGGCCACAGTCATTCCATTCTCATTAATCATTCCAAGTCGCTTGATTCCTCTGTTACAACAGACTCAAAGGAAGAAGAAAAAGACGACCTAGACAGGATTGTGGCATCCGGGTTGTCACCCCCCGGAATACTGGACTAAGACTCAGACGAGCTGGAGCCTGATTCCAACTCAGCAGACTCGGTGGAATCAGATTCCGGATCACTACCTGACCCGGTGCTGGTCGATAAGTATCCCTCCTCGTACTGCCACACAAGGGAGGGTGCGATGGACGCATCCAGAATGTTTGAAGATGGGCTCGCAGCCGTTTTATTCCCAATCATGGACACTGAGTTATCTCCCAAGCACTCATGTACGATCGGAGGATCTGAAAGTAGATAAGCCAGTGCTGCCCCCATTTCAATCTCGGTGTTCTCGGAATTCTCTTCTTTACGCTGCTTGGCCTCAGCTGATGGGTCTGTCTGCTCCTCGGTAACATCATTCCCAGACAACTGCAAGTCAAAGAAGATCTCAAATCTTGGCAGGCGCCTCTTCTCTGTGTTCAGCCATGGCTCTAGGAAGCTGCAGAATGGAAAGTCTTCCGCTTCCCAAACAAAGCATCCGTTCAGGGTGCCTTAGATAGGCCAATGCATCAACTCAAAATGCCTCCTGGTCTGCTTGGCTCTGGCTCTCCCAGCCATTTCTTTGCCCTTTCTTACCCAATCCACTTTGGTGGGCAGATAACCTAAACCAAAGGTATGCGGGTTGTGCGGCACTTCGGTCGATACTGTATTGCCTTTCCAGCCACATTTTCCTAGTCTCATCCCAAGGATATGTTGGAGCTTGTTCATGAGCTACACTGACTGTGCAATGATATATAACCCTTCATCAACAGCCAAAATGTTCTGTACGACCCGGGCCTCGACTAGGGTAAATCCTGATAGGAACACATCCTTCGTGCCATGCTCGATTTCCAAAACCGGTGTAGACACCTCTGGCGGCAGATGGATTGACGAATTCCCAAAGATAATTGCCACCCCTTCCCGTGGGGGTATTTCAACATCTGATGCAGGGTGGAAGAGAGCGCCTGTACCTGGTGTAACCAAGGCCGCCCAAGGAGTAGATTAAAGGTTATGGGAACGTCCAAGACATGAAAGTCAATATCCTGTTGTCCTGGACCAACGTGAGTCTGATTCTTCACAGTCTCCATCACCTCTGTGCTGGTGTTGTCGTAGGCCCTTATCACCTAGGCAGTTGGCACAAAATTCGCGGGCTTCAACCCGATTGCATATGCCGTTCTCGATGGGCACACGTTAATGGCGGATCCTGTATCGACAAGAACTACCGGTATCTATTTGTCTTTACACTCCACAGAGATGTAGAGAGGTTTGTTATGGTTTGTGCCCTCAGGTGGCAGCTCCTTGTCAGTAAAGGTCAACGTCGGGGAAGCTCCTCTCGGAAAGACCAGTCCTACCAACTGCTCAGGCGTGGTATTTATTGAAAGTTTGGCCTTGTCCATTGCAGAAATGACAGCTTGTCTACGTACTCTTGAGGCCATAATCAGTCCGTAGATAGAGATGTCTGCTTGTATCTTCTTAAGCTGTTTAGCACAACCTCCTCCTTGAGTAGCTTATCTTTCTGCTTCTCTGCCTCTTTGTCCTTTCTGGATGCCTCTGGTTGATCTAAGTGCGGGGGCTTGAAATACTGCTCGCTCCTAGTCATGTGGTCAACTTCGCCAATATACCAGGTATCATCCGGTTGGCCTTGCCCCCAGTCTTCATCGGTGTGGGCAAGACATAGGTCGTCATCTTCCTACTGCATGCCATCGGCAGCCGACAGACACCTGTCCGGCTCTGTTACAATTATTCCTGTACCCGCAGCACCTTCCGTTCCTGTGCCTGCAACACGTTCTGTTCTTGTGCACACCGCACGTTCTGTCCCTACGGGGGCTTTGGCCTTTCTGGCTCTCTCAGAATCCTCGATCCTTTCCCACTCAAACTGCTTCAGTGTGGCCTGCTATTCAATATCTTCTGTACCAAAACTGTCCGTATTCTGAGCAAAATTCTTAACACCGGTGCTCTTCAGCGGTACAATCTGATTCCCGGCCCTTTCGGCCACTATTGATGTCCCTGTCCCTGACGGACCCTGTTCTAGCTGAGGTTATTCAACAACATTCGGCTGGTCGTCAAGCCACCCAGTAGACTTTGCTACCCTATCCAAATCAAACTAGTTGACTATCACGTCTCTCGGATATTGTTCGTTGAAAAACTGAAGGTTAACAATGTCCTCTTCCAGATCTGCTAAGTCATCTAGCCCCTGATTAGGTCTATCCTCCCGTACTACACAAATCTCTGCTCCCACTAGCAATTCCACATTCGGCCTAGCCTGGCCTGCTGATGTAATGTAACCGCTCGGGTTGTACATGAAGCTTGCAGTCCTCTCAGGCTCTGTATCATCAATCTCATCTGCCCCCGCAGTCGACCCAATTCTATTTTCGATAGCCACAACCACCGTTTTAGGTTGGGTTTGGGAGATGTCCAACATGCACAAGTCAGTGCTGTCAGGAATGAACACCTCCGGCTTGGATAGGTGGGAAGGGGTGATATACATGCTAGGGTCGTATGACTCAGCCCCAGTTTGGATTAGATTGACGCGTTTGGGAGGTGGAGCTTGGTTATGTGGTGGGAGAGGGTTGGTTGTGACATTCGGTTTCTCTGGAGGCACGATCACCCTATTGTCAATGAGATCCTGAATCTCATGATGCAATCTAATACACTGGTCGGTGTCATGACCATGCTATTGGTGAAAGGCGTAGTACTTCACCAGGTTATGGGTTAGTGGGAGATTACTTGGTATGGGTCGCGGCTCTAGGGGCTTCAAGTGCCCTTTTCTGATCAAAATTCCCAAAGCTTTGGATGGAGACATATACAGCGAGGTAAAGGTTCACAGGCCTCGGGGTGCGAATTTGGTTGTTTGCGAGCCACTTCCGAATGCACCGGTGAATGGTGTAGCTGCAAGGGTTTTGGGAGGGGTGATGGTGAGCATTCCCACATCTAAAGATCTGGCAGCTGCAGCACTGCTTGTGCCTGTATTCGTACTGCGGTTGAATGCCCTCTTGGGCTGCTCTCTCTCATGATCAATGAGCCCCTCTTTCATAGCGTCCTCGATCTGCACCCCTATCTCATGTAGATCTGCAAAGGTGGGGAGAGGGAGAACGATCAGCTTCTGCATGAGCTAGGGCTGGAGATTGCGCACAATCATCCGAATCTGATCTTTGTCAACAGGCCTGATGGCCATCATCGAGGCCTTGGCCCTCCACCAGGTCACAAAATCGAAGAAACTCTCCTTCGGCTCTTGCCTAGATGTATCGATATCACGAGTTATGACCTCAATCTATGTATTATAGGAGTATTGATCTATGAAGGCCTCAGTCATCTCCTCCCAACTTTCTTAACGGAATCCTTCGGTTTTGCATACCAAATGGCCGTTACACCCGAAAGGGTCCGGCCAAACAGAGAAAGCTTCTGCAATCTGGAGAGGCCCATCGGCCCTAAGATATTCGAGAACAGCTGCAAATGCACCATAGGATCTCCAGACCCATCGAAATGGTCTATACGCGGCATTTTAAACCGGTCCGGCAGAGTCACGGCTGAGTCGGTGTACTCGTCCTCAATATTCAAAATGGATTTCACACCGTGAGACTTCTTGAACAACTTTTCTAGCTTGCTCAATTTTAGCGCTGTGGGGTCCACCTCGAACTCAAAGGGGGAATCCGATAGGTTGGTAGGTGCTTTGGATAGCTGGGGTAGGATTGGAGATAGAGCCGGCCCTGTTGGAACGTCCGTATCATCCTGGACGTGTGCGGTCTCTCCAAGTATGGGAACTCTTGGTGGGGGAGGAACCTGGTGTGAAGTGGATGCTCCGGCTTGCTGTGGTGGTTGTTGTTGCTGCAGTCTAACAATCACCTTTGCCTGTTATGCCATAACCTCGGCCTAGCGTGCGGTAAATTTTGCTTGACGGGTAACGTCCTGCTGCATGGTTTTCATACTTTTCTGGAGCTGACACATCATCTCCTCTATACCTGCCATATTGTGCTGATCTATCTGAACAACCGGTTTATCTGTCCCTACAGTAGAAACTGAGACCTCTGCTTGACTATTCACTGGTGGGGTAGACCACTGATCTGGCGACTGCTGTACCGATACACTGTGCCTTTTTGACCTCCGTCTGGTAACCGGGGGTAAAGAAAGGAACACTGCTTGTCCGTCTATCAGATCCTTGGATCGATTAAGTCTACGACCTCTAACCCAGAGTGCTCGGGGAATATCTGGCTGGTCGGATGCAATGGTGTTAAACTACCTTGCAAAAAGATAAATAAAGCATAATAAGGAAACAATGAACAGAAAAGCGGACATCATAACAACTTAAATTAACGCAACACACAGTTGGCAAACACAAGCTGAATGAACTGTTCTCAATCACTGATCATTGTTCCCTGAATCACTGCCCCGAATCTGAATCTGATACCCACAGGTAAAACTAATTCCTAGATACTGATGCTAATGCCCGCAGGCCTGATACCCAGACTTGAAAACTGATACATGCATTCCTGTAGAGACGGACTCTAAAAGCACATAACAAGCAAGCGAGAGCCAAAACACCCCTATGTTGGGGTAGGGTTTCCCTATCCTATTTTGTCAGGAGCTAGGGTTTCACAACGCACGTAGCGGTTTCAAAGAACCTACAATCAGGTAAGCAACCTATCCTAGCTAGGAATGGTCACTATAGTTTTCGATATGCACTAGGTCAAATGGTCAAAAAGGGTGCCTCGAAAAAAAACTGAGGTTCGTGTTCCTGTCGTGGCAGACCCCGCAACCGGTCAGCCTTATGGCACGCTTCTTAAAGTAAGCCTCCGACAAACCTTTCAGGAATAGCATATGGCAAACATGGTGTCCTAGGCACCCCAATGCACATGCAATGCAAAGAAACACATAAGTGTAATCAAAACATGATATCATGAGTTCGAGTCAAGTTCTCTAAATCCCCAGTAGAGTCGCCAGAAACTGTAAACATGCCCCGAACGTCATGAGCTCCGCGCGCGAATATGGGAGCGAAATCCGGTTTGTTCTTGAGCTACTACAGTTAGGACTTAATGTCATGGTTCTGAATATAATCTCACAAAGTGCAATGCAAGATCGATAAATCACCAAAAAGTCCAAATCCGGCAAATCGTTTTGGAAAACTGATTTTTATAAAGAAGTGCCAAACATGGATTGCTTTGCCAGATACAGAGTCGCCACCAAAATATTTTATTTTGGGGGAATTTAGAAAACCCTGACCCGTGCCTAAGGCCGCTTGTCCGTCATCACCAATGTTGCCTCGACTCAGGAACTTGGGTACGAGAGGGAAGGGTCATGCAATGAGCACCCCCACTCGCCCGATCAAAGATCGACCTGTACTAAGACGATATCTTGTTTCTGAAAACACATGTGTTCTTATTTCGGTTATTAGCTAGCTTTACTATGTGATGCGCACAGCGTACAAGTATAGACTAGATCGCCTAAGTTGGAACAAAACATCTCATGTTTGTTTGTTTGAAAATGGTTTGAAGGTGCTACTCGCAAGTAGGCTAAGGCCTGGATTTGCCACCCTCAAGTGGGCTTAAGAAAACATGATTTTGCCACCCTCAGGTGGGCTTAAAACTCGCATTTCGATGAATTGTTCCAAGTCAAGTAATCTAACCTTCACCCACAGGCATTCAGGCAGTTAAACATTTAAGCAGTTAGACTCATGGAAAGCATGTTATCATGGCAACACTAACACACATGCAGGATGCTAATGCATAAGCACTTACCTAGTACTCTGAGCCAAAAACAAAAAACTAGTTAGTAATCATGCATGATCCTAGTTTATGTTAAGATGGCTAGTGCAACACATGCAAAATGCAACTAGAAATAGGCTCAGCTATTCTAAGATGCATATGAGATGCAACTTGATAATCATGTATTCAAATCAGAATTGAAATACAATGGAGTTAGTATGATGTGCCGAGCCCGGTGCATGCAATACAGATGAATGAATGCAAACATGCATAGCATAGGAATGCTAATTAAAACGTGACCTAAAACTAACCATTGTAAGCAGTTAAGTAAAATGGAGAAAGACGTGGGGTTGGAAGACATTCACTCACTCACGCACACTTATTATAAAAGTTGGCCCTCTCGACGGAGGGTCCGAATAAATAATACAAACCAACTAATTAACTAACTATCCTAGCTAATTAGTTATTACAAAACTCTTAACTGATTGAGCAAATTAATTAAGTTACAAAACAGTTAAAGCGGCCTCGAGAAGAGGGGCATATGAATGCTCGATCGAATTCGCTCGGAAATCCGTTGCCATG
The DNA here is from genome assembly GCF_004153795.1 of Camellia sinensis. Taxonomy (NCBI): domain Eukaryota; kingdom Viridiplantae; phylum Streptophyta; class Magnoliopsida; order Ericales; family Theaceae; genus Camellia; species Camellia sinensis. The sequence continues at coordinate 2,454,822 of NW_021024553.1, forward strand.
CCTCATGTTGCCTCTGTTTGCACTGTTTTGCACCTCTGAAAACTGTGAAAATCTCTGTGATGCTTTTGAACCACCTCATGGACACTCTGAGAGGTCATCGGCCAAAAGATATGGCCATCGGCCAAGGGAAAAGGGTCATAGACCACTTTTTGTCTATCGGCCAGAAAATGTTAGCCGATTGGCACTCCAGATAGCCGATCGGCCATCTCTTCCTGCAAACTGCTCATTTTGCTACAACAGAGGACAAATAAGGGCATGGCAATACATTTGCAAGATAATGTTATGCAACTACACCCCTTATCATGTTTGAGACTCAAAGGAGTGTAGTGTTTGACTCTCGAGCCATCAATCACGTATTTCGATGCATGATGGCCAAAGAGGCCGAATTGCACAAATCAACATGGAATGAATGCAAAAAAAACACACAAATGCCTCACACTCTATCTTGTTGGATTAAGAGTGTCGGCAACCGAGGATTGAGTCACGTTTCGTCACTTCAAGAACGAAACGTCCCTCGGTCCTCGTGTTTGATTTGACACCCCAAACCAAACACAATGCAATGCATGCAACATGGAAAAGCTATGCAATGCAACATAAGCATGCCAAATGCAATATGACTTAAACATGCACACAAGGCTAAGGTAACAAGCATGCCAAATGCAATGCAACCTGAACAAGCATGTGACAAAATATAAACTAGCAAGCATGCAAAATATAACCTAAACATACAAACATGCATGGCATGCAAACTAGCAAGTACGCAACAACATGCAAACTAGCAAGTACGCAATAACATGCAACATGTCAAGCATGCAACAACATGAAAAGATGGACTTAAACCAAAATGGGCAAACCTCAGCCACGCCCAAATCAGTGGCCAAGATGCAATGAAAATGAAGACAAAAGCACATACAAACATGCATACACTTTGGTTCACAAACAAGGCATGAAGATACCAAATCTTAAGAGCACTTAAAGAATGAAAAGTATGAACATGTGACAATACTATAGGCCTTGAAATTAAGCATGGAATGATGCCAAATCAACCAAGCAAAACAAGTATAGCATGCAAGAAAGCTCAAAACTTGAAGATAGCAAAAGGACTCACACCAAGGCTATGCAAGACATGAAGCAAATGGCCTAAGCGAACCAAAATAGTCCTAAAGCATACCAAAGTGAGTCTAAAACATGCATGGACCAATGCCAAGACAAACTAGAACAAAAGTCCAAAAGGCATGAGGCATGCAAAGCTAACAAGCGGTGTTACACTACACATATTACAACCAAGCATGGCATGACTTAACCAATGAAAAATAGAGTTATGGAATGTCAAAATAAGCCCAAAAACCCACTGAGATGGCATCCCAAAAGCCTAAGTATGATAGCATGCACAATGATTCATTCTTAAGGCATAAAACACCAACCTCCCAATACATGGAAAAGGTGACAAATGTGAATGCATGACCACACTATATGGACTGAAATCTCATATGAAATGATGCCAAATCATGAAAATGGTCGAAGCAATGCATGCTAATGACTTGGAAACTCAAAGCCAACAAGCTAGATTGAACCAAGGCTATACAAAACAATGCATGCATGACCAAGACAATACAAATCGAAGCTAGAGCATGGTAAAACATGACTAAAAGTTTCTTTGAGTTGAGCCAAAACAAGCAAGAATGATGACCCAAATGCAAGGTGCATGTTAAGGCAATAGAGAGGATTACACCACAAGTGCATGATGCATGTAAGAGGCTATCAAACTAACTTAAAACAGAGTTATAGTATGGCAAAATAACCCCAAATACTTGCTGAAATGAAGCCAAAACATGCTAAGCAAACATGCTACCAATATGAGCCATTTATACTAGCAAATGAGACACAAGGAGACAGGGGTGTCCCTCTCCTATTCAAGACTCCAAAACCACCTCTCCACCAGTGAAAATCCTGTAGATTTCAGTGGTGAGAAGGTCAAAACAAGATGGTTCCAAAGCTCAAAAGGGAAGGCACAAAACAAGGCCAAACAAGGCCTAAGAGGGGGTAGACTACCCCCAACTCAAAAGTGACCTTAAACAAACACCACAAGCATGAAAAATCAGAACATTTATAGTAGAAAGTTAAGCTTAAATCAGCATGAAAGTAGGTTTAAAAGCTTAAGCCAAAATGGGGGATTAAAAGGTAATTGACTTACCCTTGAAGAACACCTTCAAGAACACAACTCTAGCAGCCTCTTCTGAACAAAACCAATCCAAGAACACTAAAATCAACTCCCTAGTACTCAACAACAAAAAGATGGTGTTCTAGTAGGTGTTTGTGTGCAATAGTATGAAGAAAACACACTTTTGAGCACAAACATGGGCCAAACAAGAGAGAGAGGTAAAATATAGAGGGAGAGAGATATAGAACTTGTATGTCCAATTCTCTGAACCCCTGGAAAGGGAGGAGGGCCTCCCTTCTTATAGAGTTTCAATTCTCAAACTTGTTGAAAAGCTTGAGTCTTGAATGCAATCCCTCCATACACGTGTATGGAGGATGAGAATTGTGCCCACCAGATGTCACAACTGGCAGAAAATATATGCAAAAGGCAGATGGAAAGGGCTCAGGTCAAAAATATGGTTGATCGACCAAAAAGAGTGCCGATCGGCCAACACTTATGGCCGATAGCAGGGAAACATGGCCGATGGCACAAAGCCTTAGCCGATGGGTTGCAGGGATGGCCAACAAGCCACCCTCTTCCCTCAGAAGCAAAACCACAAGCCCTTGGTCCATAACCAAGCACAAAATAGACAAGTTGAGAGATCCTAAGGCAAGGCGCGCAACTGAGACCTTCGGGAACTCAAAATGAACACAAGCATGGATAATCATCAAGTGTTCAAATGATGACGTTCAAGCCTTGAGGACGGTCAAAAATGGGGTGTCTACACCTTGTTACATTGCATTGAGTATGCCATGTTACCCTTTGCATTGTGTATGCCATGTAGCTGCATTATGCTTTGTATGCCATGTAGTTGCATTACATGTTTGCATGCTGTAATTGCATTGTGTATGCATGTTATTGCTTGCATTGTGTTTGGATAGGGTATTAGTCCAAACACGAGAAAAGAGGGACATTTCATACTTGAAGTGATGAAACGTGTCTCAATTCTCGGTCGCCGACCCTCTTGATCAATCATGATAGAGGTCAAGGCTTTATGTGTTATGTACATTCATTTCATATTGAATGGTGCAATTTGGCTTCTCGGCCATCATCTATCGAGATGCATGACTGGTGGCCCGAGGGTCGAGAACCACACTCCCTTGAGCTTATGAAATGATAAGGGGGGTCGTTGTGTACACATACCTTGCAAATACATTGCCATGCCCTTTCTTGCTCTCTGTTGCAGCAAAATAGAGAAGTGCAGCAACAACTGGTCGGCCGACCAAATAAACCAGCTGGCCGACCATTTTTTTTGGTCTGTGTCAAAGATTGGTGGTCGGTAGGTGGCTGGCAACTCCAGAAAGTGGTCGGCTATGCTCTTACAGGTTCCCATGGTGGAGTTGAAGCTTTGTGGAGCTTGGTGCAAGGTTCTGAGAACAATTGCAAACGGAGGCAAGTTGGGGCATCGCGACGAATTTCCGAACGAAGCGACTGAGCATGCGTGCATTCTTCTCCCTCTGAGGACTTTACTTTATTGCTTTACTTAGCTAATTTGCTTATCTAGTTTATGCTTTGGTTCTGTACCAAATTAGTTAATGCGTTTAACTATTCAATTTGTGTTGTAATAGCTTAATTAATTGGCTTGTTAGTTAATTGGTTTTGTGATTTAATAATTAGTTTAATTAGCTTAGATTAACTAGTTAGCTCTTTATCCGGACCCTCCGTCGAGAGGCCCAACTGTTGTAATAAGCGTGCGTGTGTGTGATGCATGTCTTCCAACCTCCATTTCTTTCTCCCTTTTACTTAACTGCTTACGATGGTTAGTTTTAGGGCATGTTTCGATTAGCATCCTTATGCTTTGTATGCGTGCATCCATTTAACTGTTTTGCATGCATCGGGCTCGGCGCATCATACTAACTGCATTTCAATTCCAAGTTGAATACATGTATCAAATTATCGCATTCACATGCCATCCTAGAATAGCGGAGCTTATCTTAGCTGCATTTTGCATATGTTGCATTAGCCATCTTAACATGAACTAGGATCATGCATGATTTCTAACTAGTCCCCTGTTTTGGCTCGAAGTACACTGTGAGTGTTTACGCTTTAGCATAATGCATGAGATGTGTATGTTGCCCTGTTAGCATGCTTGCCCTGAGGCTAACAGCTTATTTGATTAACTGCCTGAATGCCTGTGGGTGAAGGTTGGATTGCTTGAATTGGAACAATTCATTGAAATCCCCGATTTGGCCTACTTGCGAGTAGCAAACTTCAAACCATTTTCAAACAAACGAACATGCCATGTTTTGTTCCAACTTAAGCGATCTAGTCTATACTTGTATGTTGTGCGCATCACATAGTAATTCTAGGTTAATAATCAAAATAAGAACACTTGTGTTTTCAAAAACAACATATCATGCTCAGTACAGGCCGATCTTTGATCAGGCGAGCGGGGGTGCTCATTGCATGACCTTTCCCTCTCGTACCCAAGTTCCCGACCCGAGGCAACTTTTGTGATGACGGACACATGGCCTTAGGCACGAGTCAGGGTTTCGTAAATTCTGCCAAAATAAAATATTTAGGTGGCGACTCTGTATCTGGAAAAGCAGTCCATGTTTGGCACTTCTTTATTAAAATCGATTTTCCAAAATGATTTGCCGGATTTGGACTATTTGGTGATTTACCGGTCTCACATTGCACTTTGTGAGATTAGATTCAGAACCGTGACACGAGTCCGAACTGTAGTAGCTAATGAACAAACGATTCGTGCCTTTGCGCGCGGAGCGGATGTTCGGGTGGTCTACATCGGTGCCGTCCAAGGTATACACAATCCAGTTGTCGTCTAGCACCCATATCCCAATGACGCCAGTGAAACGGCCACACAACACTGGAAGGATTAGTTTCGATGATAGTGATTTAGTTGGAGTGACCCACCCCCACACTGATCCCCTCGTCATCGAGCTACATGTAAACTAATTCACCGTCGAGCATGTTCTCGTTGACCAAGGCAGCACTTCGGAGATAATGTACTACAAAACTTTTGTTAAACTTGGTTTTACCGATTCGGACCTGTCTCCGACTGATTACCCATTATTCGGCTTCAATGCTAACCTAGAGTATGCTTTGGGCAGGATCACACTACTTGTACATGCTGACACTAGATCAGTAGACGTAGAATTTCTAGTTGTCAAGCTTCCTTCTCCGTATAACCTGATCATGTGCGGAACTTGGTTACATACGATGCAAGCCGTGCCAAGCACCTACCACCAACTGCTCCGTTTCCCAACTGAACTCAGTATCGAACAAATTCGCGGCTCTCAGAAATCAGCGCAGGCATGCTATCTTCTAGCTACAAAGAGACCGAGGGAACTGGAAGTGCATTCAATTGAGGTACCGGATAGGGAGAGCATTGAAGCTATTGGGAGGATCCCAAGCGAAAAAGAAACCGAAGCCCTGCATAATGTCGAAATTGACGGAAGCCCAGTCAAGTTCTTCATGATCGGCGCTTCCTTGGATAAAGTAGAAAAACAAGAGTTTGTAGCCTTCTTACTCAGAAATCTTAATGTATTTGCATGGTCCCCATACGAGATGCTAGGAGTAGATCCATCAGTGGCCCAACACCGCTTGAACGTCGATCTAAAATGTAAGCCAATCATTTAGAGAAGCCGGCGGTCAGCAGCGGAGCATACTTCGGTTGTCGTTAAAGAAGTAGATCGGTTACTTGACGCCGGGGCGGGTCACGAAGTAACTTATCCTACATGGTTGTCCAATACTGTGGTCGTAAAGAAGAAGAATGGTTGTTGGCGTGTCTGTGTTGATTTTACAGACTTGAACAAAGCTTGTCCCAATGACTGGTTTCCCCTGCCCAGAATAGACCAACTCGTAGATGCAACGGCACATCATCAACGCATGAGCTTCTTGGATGCCTACAGAGGCTATCATCAAATTTCCATGCATCCAGAGGATCAAGAAAAAACCGCATTCCTCACCCCAGGAGGAACCTATTGCTACAAGGTCATGCCTTTTGGGATGAAGAATGCAAGGGCAACTTATCAACGACTAGTGACTTCCATGTTCAAGGAACAACTCGGTCGTACCATGGAAGTATACATCGACGATGTGGTGGTCAAATCCAAGGAAAAACACTCCCATCTAGCCGATTTGTTAGAGACGTTCGACATTCTTTGAAAGCACCAGATGAAACTGAATGCTTCCAAGTGTGCATTCGGCATCGGATCCGGAAAATTCCTTGGCTACATCGTTAACCACCGCAGAATCGAAGCCAATCCAAGGCAAATCACAGCAATTCTAGAGCTTGGATCCCCTCGGTCAGTCAAAGAGGTTCAGAAGCTAATGGGGATGGCTGCCACACTCAACAAGTTTATTCGCCGTTCCACAGATCGCTGCCAACAATTCTTTCACACACTTCGGCAAGGCAGAGCATTTGATTGGACTCCAGAGTGCCAGGCCGCTTTGGACGGCCTGAAATCTTATCTCTGATCAGTACCACTCTTGGCAACACCTGTAGCTGGCGATCCACTCATTTTGTATCTGGCAGTATCCGATCGAGCAGTCAGCACCGTACAGTTAAAGAAAGAACTAGGGGGGCCAGCGACCAGTTTACTATGTGAGCAAAGCTATGGCCGATGCCAAGACATGTTACCTTCCATTAGAAAAGCTTATCCTTGCCCTCGTCATGGCTGCAAGAAAACGGATGCACTACTTTTAGGGGCATACCATTGGGGTACATACGGAATATCCCTTCTGGTCAGCGCTCTGCGGCGCGAAATTGTCGGGGCACGTCTCGAAATGGGCTTTTGAACTAGGCCAGTATGTGTAGACCGCCAGGAACTCCGCTTCGTGCGCGAGGGCGCGAATTGTGGTTCTAGCTACTATAGTTCGGACTCCTATCACAGTTCTGAATCAAATCTCACAAAGTGCAATGTAAGACTGATAAATCGCCAAAGAGTCCTAATCCGACAAATCGTTTTGGAAATCGATTTTAATCAAGAAGTGCCAAACATGGAGTGCTTTGCTAGATTTCAGAGTCGCCGCCTAAATATTTTGTTTTGGGAAATTTAGGAAACCTTGACTCATGCCTAAGGCCACGTGTCCGTCATCACCAAAGTTGCCTCGGCTCGGGAACTTGGGAAACCTTGACTCATGCCTAACGCAGGAACACCTGACTGTGCCTCTAATTTATTTTCTTTAATCAGTACTTTCAAGTTTTCTTTATGAATGTAATAAAAAGCAACTTCAACTAGTATTCAAGAGTAGGAGAACTCTGTAATGAAATTAATGTAATTGGAATTTGTGGGTACTGAAAATTTTTCGTTTGGTCCAAAAATTGTCTAAGTCGTAAAAGATTAATTTGAGCAAAATCAACTTTTATTAAAACTTTTCAAAATCATTTTCGATATGGATCACAACTGGACAAGCCCGAGATCTATCATTGAGATGTACAACCCCAGATCCAACAACTGAAAAGTTGCCCCTACTCTAAATAGCACTGCATTGGAGATCACAACCGAGCTCTTGAATGCGGAATAGACAAAGATGACCAACATGATCACATGGACAGAGTTGATTTGGAAGTGTTTATGGCTGGACTTCAGAATGAAGTTGCCTACGTATCGCGAAGATGGGAATCAAGCAGTACGTAGTTCGGTTTAGGTTCACTCGTGTATTAACACTCTCCTTTTGCACTCTAACTTTTGCCAAGGCCGCCCTTTCTGGGTTTTCAACCTTGCGAGCTTGGTTTTTATTATTTCAAATTTTTTATGCTCTAACTTTTGCCTAGGTTGCCCTTTCGGGTTTTCGGCCTAGCGAGCCACTCAGGGTTAGTGTTTCTTCAACTTGTCCATGTTGATCTGCTAGGAGAACTCTAGGCCATCTAGGTCCATTAGAACAACAGCTCCACCCGACTAGATAGACTTGATGATGTAAAGGCCAGTCCAATTAGGTCTAAACATGCCCCTAGGGTCATGGATGGGAGCTCGGTTGTCTTTGAGCACTAAATCCCCCTCTTTTAAATTCCTGGACTTAACCTTCTTGTTGAAAGACTTGGCAGTTCTTCGTTGATAACCCTGGACGTGATACAATGCTTTCAGCCTTCTTTCATCAAAGAGCATGAATTCTTCGAACCTGCTTTGCTGCCAATCTGCCTCAGCTATCTGACACTCAGCCAATACCCGTAATGACAGAACCTCAACTTTGATAGGCAGAACAACCTCCATCCCATAAACCAAGGAATATAGAGTTGCCCTACTAGAAGTTTGAATTGAAGTCTGATAGCTGCAAAGAGCAAATGGCAGCTTATCTGACCAATCCCTGTAGGTTTCCACCATCTTCTGCAGAATGTGCTTGATGTTCTTGTTGGCTGCCTCAACTGCTCCGTTGGTTTGCGGCCGATATGTAGAGGACTTATGAAAAGCCACATTGTACATCTCTAACAAGTCAATCACCTCCTTCCTGAAGTGGGAACCATTACCCAAAATAATCTCATTCGGGACCTTATAGCGACAGATGATGTTGTTTTTGATGAACTTAGCGGCATGCGATCCCTTCAACACCGCGTACGATTGGGCCTTAACACACTTCGTAAAGTAGTCTGTCGCTACCAGAATATACTCATGCCCGTTGGACCCCTTCAGAGTGACAACCCCAATCACATCAATCCCGCAGACTGAAAATGGTTATGGCAAAGTCATGTTGTACAGCTTCGACAGTAGAATGTTCATGCAGTTTGTATGGATCTGACATTTGTGGCATCGCCAGACAAAGCCAATACAATCCTCCTCCATTGTAGACCAATAATAACACTGTCTAAGGATCTTCTGGGCTAGCATCACCCCGCTCATGTGCGATCCACACTCTCCTCCATGGATGGCCTCCATCAGGTGCTTGGATTCTTCAACATCAACGCATAGCTTATGCATCCCGAGATGACCCCTCTTGTACAGTTTAACCCCGCAGATGATGAACTGAGCAGCCATTCTACGAATTGCCCTGTTATCTTTGGCATTTGCCCTTGGTGGATTAGCTTCCTTTTCCAAAAAGTTCCACATGTCGTAATACCAGGGATTCTCATCTTGTACCTCATCTGTGGCAGTAATTAGGTTGTAGGCCGACACGAATTTCTGTTCAATGATGATCGGACGCATCCGAACTCTGAAAGGGACGTCTATCATAGAAGATAGAGTTGCTAATAAATCAACAAACATGATGTTCTCTCTTAACAGATGAGCGAAGTTCAGCTTCTCAAACCGAGGAATCAGAACATCCAAGGTCTAGTGGTAAATTCTCGTCTTTTCTTCTTTTACTTTCCAATCTCCTTTAGCTTGAGATACAATAAGGTTCGAGTCCCCGATGACGTCCAATCGTTTTGCCCCTAGTTCCAGGGCGACTTCTAGTCTAATAATACATGCCTCATATTCTACCTCATTGTTCGACACTTTGAACCAAAGTTTGAATGCTAAAGGTATGCGGGAATTGCCGGGTGTTATCAGCAACCCCCCTATCCTATACCTGTATCGGTTTGATGCTCTGTCAAAGTACATCGTCCAAGTCTCTTCTTCAACGTGTAGAATGGCCTCGTCTAGGAACAGATACTCAACTGCTTCATCCCCTTCAACTGGGTGATCGGCTATGAACACCGCTACTGCTCTCCCTTTTACTGACTTGCGCGTCATGTACTTCAGATTAAATTTGGAAAGCAGAAGCAACCAACGGGCTAGTCTACCCGTAAGTGCCGGTTTCTCGAAGAGATATTTGATGGGATCTAATCTCGAAACTAGTATTACAGAGTGAGCTAATAGGTAGTGCCTCAGCTTCCTGGTAGCCCATACCAAGGCGATATAAGCCTTCTCCAGCGGAGTGTAGCCGGTCTCATAATCCATCATTTTCTTGCTCAGGTAGTAGATAGCTTTCTCTACTTTGTCCTCAGACTCCTGTGCAAGCATGCAACCCATTGTCGTTTCAGTCACTGATAGGTACAGAATCAACGGTTTCCCTGGCTCAGGTGGTGACAACGCGGGTGGGTTCTGTAGATATTGCTTGATCTGCTTGAAAGCAACTTGGTATCAGCCATCCCATTGGAACTTCTTTCCTTTCTTGAGGAGACCAAAGAGTGGTTCACAAGTCAAGGTTAATTTTGCAATAAACCGTCTTATGAATTGCACTCTGCGCAGAGAGCCTCGCACCTCCTTTTCAGTCCTTGGTGGTGGCATTTCTAAGATGGCCTTGATTTTAGAAGGATCGACCTTGATACCTCTTTGTGTCATCAAGAACCCCAGCATTTTCCCTGCTGTAACACCAAATGTACATCTCTGAGGATTCAGCCGCAACCGATGCTCTTTGATCCGTTGGAAGAATTTCTGCAAGGTAGTGTAGTGGCCCTCTCTTTCCTTGGACTTGACAATCATGTCGTCCACGTACACCTCAACCTCTTTATGGATCATATCGTGCAAAATTGTGGTCGCAGCCCGTAGATATGTAGCCCCAACATTCTTCAGCCCGAACGACATCACCTTATAACAATAGGTTCCCCACGGGGTGGTGAAAGTGGTCTTCTCACTGTCTTTGGGTGCCATCAAAATCTGATTGTAGCCTGAAAATCCATCCATGAATGAGAGCAGTGTATGCCCAGCAGTGAAGTCCACTAATTTGTCGATATGCGGCAAAGGAAAGTCATCTTTCAGACTGGCTTTGTTCAAATCCCTAAAGTCCACACATACCTGAATTATGCCATCCTTCTTTGGCACCAGAACTATATTGGCCAACCAATTAGGGTATTCAAATACCAACAGGAACCCTGCGTCTATTTGCTTGGTGACCTCTTCTTTGATCTTCAGAGCCCCGCTCGGACGAATCCTTCGGAGCTTCTCCTTAACAAGTCGGGCCTCTGGGTCAAGAGGGATCCGGTGCTGCACAATCTCAGGATCAATTCCAAGCATGTCTTCATAGGGCCACGCGAAAACATCTTTGAAATTTTTTAATAAAGCGACTAAGCGCTCGTGCTCCTCTAAAGACAACGTGGACCCAATCTAGACCAGCCGCGGGTCCTTCTCAGTACCAACATTAGTTGTGGTGATTTCATCAACCAATGGTTTTACAAACCTTTCCTGCTCTTGATCAATCAAATATTGTAAAGTCGAAGGAATGTCTTCGTCGTTGTTTTCATCAAAATTTTGAAAGTCTTGATTAATGCAATAAATTAAAGGCATAGAAAAGTACTCGGAAGCCACAATCGTACCATTCTCATTAATAACATCCAGTCCGCCTGATTCCTCTATTACAGTAGACTCAAAGGCAAAAGAAAAAGACGACCTGGACAGGACAGTGGCATCCGGGTTATCACCCCCAAAAATACCGGACTCAGACTCAGACGAGCTGGAACCTAATTCCCACTCCACAGACTCGGTGGAATCAAATTTCAGCTCACTACCTGATCCGGTGCTGCTCGATAAAAAGCCCTCCTTGTATTGCCAGACGAGGGAGGGTGTGATGGATGCATCCAGAATGCCTGAAGATGGGCCCACAGCTGCTTCATTCCCGGTCACGAAAACTGAGAAGTTATCCCCCAAGCACCCCTGTACGATCTGAGATTAGACAAGCCAGTGCTACCCCTATTTCAATTTCTGTGCTCTCGGAATCTTCCTCCTTGCACTACTCAGCCTCGGTCGGTGGGTCTGTCTGCTCTTCGGCAGGGTCATCCCCGGACAATTGCAAGTCAAAGAAGATCTGAAATCCCGGTAGGCGCCGCCTCTATGCATTTAGCCATGGCTCTAGGAAGCCGTAAAACGGGAAGTCTTCCTCCTCCCAGACAAAGCGTCCGTTTAGGGTCCCCTGGATAGGTCAGTGCATCAACTCATAATACTTGCCGGCCTACTTGGCTCTGGCTCTTCCGGCCATCTCTTTTCCTTTCCTTGCCCAATCATCTTTGGTAGGCAGATAACCTAAACCAAAGGTATATGGGTTATGCGGCACTTCGGCCGATGCTGCAATGCCCTTTCGGCCACTTCGCCCTAATCCTATCCCGGGGATGTGCTAGAACTTGTTCATGAGGTAGACAGATTGTGCACTGACGTATAGCCCCTCATCAATAGCTGGGATATTCTGTACAACCTAGGCCTCAGCTAGGGTGAATCCTGACAAAAACACATCCTCCGCAATCTCCAGAACTGGTGTAGAAACCTCTGACGGTGGATGGATTGAAGAATTCCCAAAAACGATTGCCACCCCCTTCCCGTGGGGGTATTTCAGCAATTGGTGCAAGGTTGAGGAGATCGCCTTTACCTGGTGCAGCCACGGCCGCCCCAGGAGTAGATTGAAGGTTGCAGGGACATCCAAGATATGAAAGTCAATATCCTATTGCCCTGGACCAACTTGAGTCCGAATCTGTACAGTCCCCATCACCTCTCGGCTGGTATTATCGTAGGCCCGTATCACCTGGGTAGTGGGCATAAAATCTGTAGGCTTCAACCCAATATCATATGCTGTTCTCGACGGGCACAAGTTGATAGCAGATCCTGCGTCAACAAGGACCACCGGTATCCATTTCTCTCTACACTCGATAGCGATATAGAGCGGTTTGTTGTGATCTAAGCCCTCAGGCAACAGTTCCTTGTCAGTGAAGGTCAATGTCGGGGAAGCTCCTCCCTGGAAAACCAGCCCTACCAACTACTCAGGAGTTGTATCAATTGAAAGTTTAGCCCTGTCCATTGCAGAAAGGACAACTTGTCTGTGAACTCTTGAGGCCATAAGCAGTCCCCAGATGGAGATGTCTGCTTGGATTTTCTTAAGCTGTTTCAGTACAGACTCCTTCTCGAGCAGTTTTTCTTTCTGTCTCTCTGCTTCTTTATCCTTTTCGGACGCCTCTGGTTGATCCAAGTTTGAGGGCTTGAAATACCGCCCACTCCTGGTCATATGGTCAACCTCTTCAACATACCAGGTGTCATCCGGTTGGTTCTACCCCCAATCTTCATCGGTGCAGGCAAGACGTAAGTCGTCATCTTCCCACCACATCCCGTCGGCATCCGACAGACAGGTGTCTGGTTCCGTTGCAACTGTTTCTGTGTACACAGCACGTTTCGTACCCTCAGGGGCTTTGGCCTTCCTAGCCGTCTCAAGATCTTTGATCCTTTCCTACTCAAACTGCTTCAGTGCAGCCTGTTGTTCAGTATCTACAGTACTCAAATTGCTCGGTTCCTGAGCAAGATTCTTAACACCGGTGCTCTCTGGCGATTCTTTCGGATTCTCGGCCATTCCGGCCACTATTGATGTCCCAACTCCTGATTGCCCCTATTCTGGCTGAGGTGTCTCAACAACATCTGGCTCGTCGCAGAGCCACCCAGTATTTTCTGCTGACCCATCCAAAATCAAACCAGTTGACAGTCACGTCCCTCGAGTCCTGTTCATTGAAGAATTGAAGGTTGGAAATATCCTCTTCCAGCTCTACTAGGTCATCTAGCCCCTGACTAGGTCCATCCTCCCGAGCCACACTGATCTCTGCCCCAACTGGTAACTCCACCTTCATCTTAGCCTGGTCTGTTGATGTGATATAACCACTTGGATTGTACGCAAAGCTCCCAGATCCCTCAGGCTCTGAATCATCATTCCCATCTACCTCTAAAGTCATCCCGGTTCTGCTGTCACCAGTCACCACCACCGGTTCAAGTTGGGTTTGGGAGGCGCTGAACATGCACAAGTCCGTGCTGTTCGGGATGAACACCTCAGGCTTGGGTAGGTGAGAGGAAGTGATATATGTCCTAGGGTCGTATGACACAACCCCAGTTTGGATCAGGTTGATGCGGTTAGGTGGTGGAGCATGGTTATGTTGTGGGAGAGGGTTGGTTGTGACTTTCGACTTTTCTGGAGGTGCGATCACCTTATTGTCAATCAGATTTTGGATCTCATGATGCAGTCGGTAGCACTGGTCGATGTCGTGACCATGCTGTTGGTGAAAGGCACAGTATTTGGCTGGGTTATGGAAAGCAGGAAATTTGTCTGGTAATAGCCGTGGCTCTAGCGGCTTCAAATTCCCTTTCCTGATTAGAACCCCCAGAGCTTTGGACAGGGGCATGTATAGTGGAGTGAAGGTTCTCTGGCCTCGAGGTGGATATGTGACTATTTGTGAGCAGGTACCGGACGCACCGATGAAAGGTGTAGCTGTAGGTGTTTTTGGAGTGGTGGTGGTGACCATGCCCACATCGGAAGTCCTGGCAGCTGCAGCACTACTCATGCCTGCATTCGAACTACGTGTAAACGCCCGCTTGGGCTGCTCTCTCTCGTGGTCAATCAGACCCTGCTTCATGGCATCCTCAATCTGTACCCCAATCTCGTGTAAATCAGTAAAGGTGGGGAGGGGTAAGACGATCATCTTTTGTATTAGCTTGGATTGGAGGTTGCGCACAACCATTCGTATCTGATCCTTCTCGACTGGCCTGGTGGTCATCATAGAAGCTTTGGCTCTCCAACGGGTTAAAAAGTCGGAGAAGCTCTCTTTCGGCTCTTGCCTTGTTGTCTCGAGATCACGAGTTGTGATCTTGATCTACGTGTTGTAGGAGTATTGAGCTACAAAGGCCTTAGTCATCTCCACCCAGCTTCTCTTGATAGAGTCCTCCAGCTTTGCATACCAAATAGCCGCAACACCCGATAGGGTCCGGCCAAAAAGGGAAAGCTTTTGCAATCTGGAAAGGCTCGTTAGCCTTAGGATATCTGAGAACAACCTCAAGTGTACCATGGGATCCCCAGAACCGTCAAATCGGTCTATATGCAGCATCTTGAATCGGTCCAGCAAAGTCACCGCTGAATCGATGTATCCATCCTCTATGTCCGGAATGGAATTAACGCCTTGAGCTTTTTTGAACAGCTTTTCAAGCTTACTCATCTTCAGAACGGTTTGGTCCATGTTAGATTCAAACGGTGTATCTGTTGAGAAGGCCGGTGTCTCTGAAATCTGCGGCATAACTGGGGGCAGAACTAGTCCTGTTGGGACATCCGTATCTTCCTGGACGTTTGCAGTATCCTCGAGTGTTGGAACTCTAGGTCAGGGTGGGGGTTGATGCGAAGCAGATGCTCCGGCTTACTGTGGTTGTTACTGTTGCTGAAGTCTGGCAATCAGCTCTGTTTGTTGAGTCACAACCTCTGCCTGACGCGCGGCAAACTTTGCTTGGCGGGCAGCATCCCGCTGCATGGCTTGCATAGTCTCTTGGAGCTGATGCATCATGTCCTCCATACTTGCCATAAGGTGCTGACTTAACTAAAGAACAGGTATATCTCTTTCTGTGGTGGAACTGAAACCTCAGCCTGACTACTCACTGGCAGGGTGGACAAGGACCACTGATCTGGTAACCGTTGTACTGATGAACTACGCCTAACTGACCTCCGTCTAGTAACCGAGGGTAATGAAAGGAACACTGGTTGTCTGTCTATCAAATCCTAGGATCGATGAAGTCTTTGATCTCTGATCCAAAGTGCCTGGGGAATATCTGCCTGGTCAGAAGCAATGATGCTAAACTACCTTGCAAAAAGATAAATAAAGCATAATAAGGAAACAAACAACCAGAAAAACAGACAGCATAACAGCTTAAATAAACACTACACACAGTTGATATTTGTAAGCTGAACACACTATTCTCAATACTGATCACTGTTCCGAAATCACTACCCTAGATCTGATACCCTCAGGTAAAACTGATTTTCCCAAATACTGATGCTCGCAGGCCTGAAACCTAGACTTGCAAACTGATACATGCATTCCTGTAGAGACACACTCTAAAAGCACATAGCAAGCAAGTAAGAGCCAAAACACCCCTATGGAGGGGTAAGGTTTCCCTGTCCTACCCTGTTAGGAGCTGGGGTTTCACTAAGCACGTAGTGGTTTTAAGCAACCTACTATTGGGTAAGCAACCTGTCCTAGTTTGGAATGGTCACTATGGTTTCCGATATGCAACTAGGTCGAATGGTCAAAAAGGGTGCCTCGGTAACAACCGAGGTTTGTGTTCCCATCATGGCAGAGCCCGTAACCGGTCAGCCTTATGGCACGTAGCCTCCAATGAACCGTTCAGGAATAGCAGACGGCAAACACGATGTCCTAGGTGCACTAATGCGAATGCAATGCAAAAAAACACGTAAGTGTAGAAAAAACACCATATCATGAGTTCGAGTCAAGTTCTCTAAATCCCCAACAGAGTCGCCAAAAATTGTAGACCACCCGGAACTGCGCTCTGCGCGCGAGGACGCTAATTATGGTTCTAGCTACTACAGTTCGTACTCCTGTCATGGTTCTGAATCTAAACTAACAAAGTGCTATGTAAGACCGATAAATCACCAAAGAGTCCAAATCTGACAAATCGTTTTAGGAAATTAATTTTAATCAAGAAGTGCCAAGCATGGACTGCTTTGCCTGATTTCAGAGTCGCCACCTAAATATTTTGTTTTGGGAAATTTAGGAAGCCCTGACTCGTGCCTAAGGCCACATGTCCGTCATCACCAAAGTTGCCTCGGCTCGGGAACTAGGGTACGAGAGGGGAAGGTCTTGAAATGAGCACCCCCGCTCGCCCGATCAATGGATCGGCCTCTACGAACATGATATGTTGTTTTTGAAAACACAAGCGTTCTTATTTTTGTTATTAATCTAATTTACTACGTGATGCGCACAACATACAAGCATAGACTAAATCACTTGATTTGGAACAAAACATCTCATGTTTATTTTCGAAAATCGTTTGAAGTTGCTACTCGCAAGTATGCTAAGTCGCGGATTTGCCACCCACAAGTGGGCCTAAAACATGATGATTAGCCACTTCAAGTGGGCTTAAAACGCACATTTTGATGAACTGTTCCAATTCAGGCAATCAAACCTTCATCCTCAGGCATTGAAGCAGTTTCTCAAATAAGTACATAGCCTCACGGCAAGCATGCTATCATGGTAACACTTACACACATGCAAGATGCTAAAGCGTAAAAACTTACCTAGTACTCCTAGCCAAAACAAAAGTTAGTTAGTAATCAATGCATGATCCTAGCTATGTCAACAATGCTTAATGCAACACGTACAAAATGCAACTAAGATAGGCTCTGCTATTCTAAGATGTCATGTGAATGTAACTAGATAACATGTATTCAAATTGATATTGAAATACAATGCAGTTAGTATGATGCACGCATGCAAGCATAAGGATGCTAATTGAAATATGCCCTAATCTAACCACTGAAAGCGGGTAAATAAAAGGGAGAAAAAAATGGGGGTTGGAAGACATGCATCGCACAAACGTACACTTATTACAACAGTTGTGCCCTCTCAATGGAGGGTTCGAGTAAATCAACTAACTAGCTACGCTAAACTAAGCTGCTTATTACAAACTAACTAATTACACAAATTAATTAAGTTACAAAACCAACTAAGTATGAAAAGCATCTAAATTAGGCTGCCACAGCTCCACCTTGGACAATAAAAGATGCATGATTGGTTGCGTCCTCTCGGAAATCCACCGCCTTTCCTCAAGATGCCTCTGTTTGCACACATCTGTACCTCTGAAAATTGTGCCAACTTCTAGAACGTTTCTGAGCCACCTTAGGAACATGCTGAAGGAGGGTCGGCCAAGAGGGATGGCCATCAACCAAAATTGACAGCCGATCGGCAGCTTTGGTGGCCGGCCGACAGATTTGATGGCCAATCGGCCACTGTTTCCTGCAATTTCCTCCTTTTGCTACAACAGATCACAAATAGGGGCATGGCAGTGTATTTGTAAGGAAATGTGTGTGCAATCACACTCTTTATCATGTCTCAAACTCAAAAGAGCGTAGTGCTCGACTCTCGAGCCATCAATCACGCATCTTAATGCATGACGGCCAAAGAGGCCAAGTTGCACAAATCAATGTCAATGAATGCATACAAATAACACATAAGACTCGACGAACCTCCACCTTATCATACATGATCAAAGGTGTCAGTGACCTAAAGAATGAGGCACGTTTCATCACTTTGAGTATGAAACGTCCCTCGTTCCTCGTGTTTGGACTGACGTCTAACCCAAACAAAATGCAACACACAACGTGCTAACAACATGAACATGGCAAGGGCTATGTAATGCAATACTCAATGGACCAAACCAACCTCAAACAGGTCTCATGCATGCCAAGACAATGGCCAAAACATGCTGAAAATGAAGTCCAAAAGTAAATACAAGCATGCATGCACATTGGTTCATAAACAAGGCATGAAGACAACGACTCTCAAACACATTGAAGGAGTGAAAAATGTGAGAGTGCGGCAATGAAATAGGCTCTGAAATCATGTAAGGAATGATGCCAAATCATGCACATAACACAAGCATAGCATGCTAGGAGGCTCAAAGCTTAAGACTAGCAAAGGGACTTGTACCATAGCCATATCAAGCAAGCCCGAAAGGGCCGAGATGGCTCAAAATAGTCCCAAGGCAGGTCAAAACAATGCTAGAAACATGCTTAAACATAGCCAACATATGCTGGAATTAGAGGCATGAAGCATGGAGCACACAAGGCCAATGAGAAGGATTACACTACACCTACCAAAACCAAGCATAAGATGACTTCACCAACAAAAATCAGAGTTATGGCATGTCAAAATAACACCAAAAATGCACTTAGATGGTAGCCTAAAAGCTTAGGCAAGATGGCATACATATTGGCTCATATTTAAGGCATAAAACACAACCTTTCAAAAGCATTGAAAGAGTGACACATGTGACAGTGTGACCACACTACACACTGAAATCACATACCAAATGATGCTAAATCATGCAAACAGCCCCAGCAATGCATGCTAGTGGACTCGAAACACAAAGCTAGTGAGCAAGAATGAACTATGGCTATACAGAGCAAGAATGAACTATGGCTATACAAAGCAAGGCATGCATGACCCAAAACACTTAAAATAGAGCTTAAGCATGGCAAAACATGAGTAAAGCATTTGGAGTTGAGCCAAAAACATGCTAGAATGATGGTCAAAAGCATGATGCATGTTAGGCTAGTGAATGGAAATGCACTACAAGTGCAAGGAGCATGCAAGAGGCTATCAAACCAACTCTTGATAGAACTATAACTTGCTGAAATAATGCCTAAGGCATGCTAACATGAAGCCAAAACAAGCTTAACAAACATGCCACTTTGATGAGCCATAAGTAGGTTTACACTACTTATACAAGAAACATGCAAAGGTGGCCTAAACTAAGCCAAAATAAAGGTATGCCATACTGAAATAAGGCCAAAAATAGGCTGAGATGGAGCCAAAACAAGCTTAACAAGCAGGCTACTTTGATGAGTGTAGATGTCCCCAAATGTCCCGGGAGGAATGAATCCCCGCCGTTCTGTTCGTTTGTGGGTTTACTACAGTTCGGACTCAAATTGTCACGGTTCATAATCTGATCTCACAATGTGCAATGTGAGATTGATAAATCATCAAAGAGTCCAAATGCGGCAAATTGTTTGGAGAAAACAGATTTTTAGAAAGAAGTGCCAAACATGGACTGCTTTTCCAGATACAAAGTCGCCACCTAAATATTTTTTATGGGGGAATTTTGGAAACCCTGACTCGTTTGCCTAAGGCCACGTGTCCGTCATCACCAAAGTTGCCTCGGCTCAGGAACTTGGGTTCGATTGGGGAAGGTCAGCTATGAGCACTCCCGCTTGCCCGATCCGAAGATCAGCCTCTACTAACCATGATATCTAGCTTTGAAAACGTTATGTGTTCTTATTCTGATTAATTAGCTAATCTTACTATGTGATGCGCACAACACAAAAGTATAGACTAGATTGCCTAAGTTGGAACAAAGCATTGCATATCCGTTTGTTCGGAAAATGGTTTGAAATTTGCTACTCGCAAGTAGGCTAAAATATGGATTTCAACGAGTTGTTCCAACTCAAGCAATCCAACCTTCACCCACAGGCGTTCAGGCAGTAATATCACATAAGCACATAGCCACATGGTAAGCATGCTATCGGAACAGTTTAAAACCAATTAAAAGTTTTAAAACAAACAACTCAACTTTTGAGTTTAAACTTTGAGTTTGACAAATGAGACCAAGAAAGTCGAATTATGCATCTTACACAATAAAACAAAATAGAATAAATTGAACAAAATTCCTCTCTTTATATTTTACTTGGTCATTTTTTCCCTCATCTTATCTTTCTTTGCCCCTTTGTTCTTCTTTTTTCTTTCATTGTTTTTCTTTTTCTCTTTCTTTCCTCTCTTTTTTTCCTTTTTTTGCTTTCTTTTTCCTCGCTTTTCTCTCTTTTCTTTTTTTCTCTTTGTTTTCAACTCTTCTTCTTCATTGTTTTTTTTTTCTTTTTCTTCTCTTTTTTTCCCCTCTTTTTTAACTCCATAATACAAGAAATAAAATAAAGTAAAAAAAAAAACAAAAATTGAACTGGGTTGACACTGAGAGCTGGTCGGGCCTCAATGAAGCACGATTAGGCATCGCGACAGCCGACTGGGCTTCGATAGTGGCAGAGGCAGTTTTGGGCATTCCGCGCAATTTATTTGTTTAAAACAACCTCAAACCCTTATTCCTCACATCCTCTCATCTGAAACTCCCTCCCCTCTCTCTCTAACCTCCCTCTCTCTCTCTCTAGATTTCCCCTTTCCTTGAAGTACCCAACAACCCTCGCCATTTTTCTTTGAAACCCTTCCCCTCCTCTATAATTTGAACCGAACAAACTTGATTTGGTGGAGTTTTGGGATTTCTCTTTGGTTTTTCTCACATTTGCCCACACTTTCTTTATATTCCCCTTTGATTTTCCACAATTTCTTCACTTTCTCTCACCTAGGGTTTGAAATTTGGGATTTTCACTTATTTTCACTCATCCCCTCACTTTTTCTTCACTTTCTCCACTTTTCTCCATGGCTACTGACAGTTCCTATCCAAGACCCCGCCATTGGTATTGGGGCCATCTTAAGCGCAGATATGAAGGTCGAGGACGCTCCCGCATTGACAGGCCATTCGATACGGCCACTTACCAACCACGTACACATGTTCTGCCCTCAGGCGGTATCTTGAGATTTGAGGGCCTCATCCCCGGGATAGATGAGGACATCATGCTGCGAGTGCCCGCAGAGCACTTGTCCACTGATGCCAAAGCAACTTTCCTTTGTTTTGATACATTGTTGAATCTCATAAGTAGACCACTAGTTAATGCTATATACATTCCCCATTTACAGGTGAAAACTAGGAGGATTGGCGGTTACGGATCCATATCTGGCCCCTGGCGCTGGTATGAGAGACTGCTCACAGAGGTCCGCGCACTGGTTGATGCTGCCTGCTTTAGGTCGTTTTGCTCAGGGCTCATACAGATGAGAGTCGAGTCGCTGCTGTACGGGGCCCTGGTAAAGAGATAGTGGGACACTATGGACTCATTTCACTTCTCATCAATCAGGGAGCTAACTCTGACCCCGTACAATTTTTCGATGCTTACTGGCCTGCGGGTCGGGGTCGGCGGCCCGATCCCATGTGATCCTGACATGACGTAGTGGAGAGCCACACAGCGTCAGCTTCTTGGGGCGATCCCAGACACCACCAGTCACGGGATGGTCAGGTATAGTTGGTTCTTTGATCATTTCTCTGAGTCCTAACCCGCTACTATAGACGAGGTCGCCCAGTACACCCGTGGCTTCCTTATGTATCTCCTCGGTACTACCCTATTTGCGAACAGGGAAAATACCATGGGGTTATATCTTCTGAGGGCACTTGTGCACCTATCACAAGTGATAGAGTACAACTGGGTTGGCGCCGGACTGGCCGTCTTATACTGCTATATGAGCTCTGTATCTCGCCGTAAGGCAGACTCGCTCGGCGGCTACTGGAGAGTTTGGAAGGTACACCTCATATTTACTTCTTCTATTCAACTTTGCATTCTATTCAATTTTTCATTTCTTGCTCATCTTTGCTTTGCATCTCCTGTTTATTCTACTCATTTACTTCGTCCATCTTTTTCTGCTTGCAGCTCTAGGGTTACACATATTTCACCTCTCTGGCTCCAGTCCTAGTGAGGCCGACTGAGTTGTCAGTACCCCGCTCTCGGTACTACAACTCCCGATTTGAGCACTGCCGCCGTGTAGACTGAGACTTCCCCTACTTTAGCCGCTTCTTTGACACGATCACTGCTAATCAAGTAACAAAATATCAACCTTTAACTTTTATATACTGTAAGCATACTGCACTATTTCCCATACTACACAGTCATTCTTATACTATTGCTTCTACACTGCACTGTCATTCTCATACTACATTGTCATTTTCATACTGCTTAGATTTCTAACATCTGACGTATGCTTCCACAAGTTGACTAGAATCCTTGGGCGGGCATTCCCCAAGCATCGAGGACGACCTATGTCGCTGTATGGCATGCCTTCACCATGCGGATTCTGTTTGAGGGCTCCTTTGGCCGGGCATACTACTTCGGGAAGAGGTTTATCTGCCAGACACGAGGCGTCGCTGACCCCGACATTCCACATCCTCCTCCACTCATCATGAGGGTAGTTGATGAGCTTCAGAACAATCCTGAAATCAACCTCCTAATGTTGGGAGAGGATGGTGATCATCATCATGAGCCTGGTGACTTCACCACCTTCTTACATACTCGGGTGATGGCGCCTCTTACCCTAGGCATGGTTCACGCTGTATCGAAGGTTGCTGCTATTAATGTTGCTGCTGCTGCAACTGGCGATGCCCCTGTTGGGGGTGTCTCTGCCGTTGCTCCCATTCCTGGGTTTCCCGTGATTCCCACTGAGATCATATGCATGCGTCCAGATGGAGTGATCAAGAAGATCCCCCATGAGCATATTGAGAAGAAGGACCACAGGCTAGCATTCGCTCTTGGCATCGAGCAGGTACACATTTCTTTATGTTTCTACTCACTACACTCTATCTTGCTTTGTTTTCTACTATTTTTGTTCATTGTTCTCTATTACTTCTATCTACCTTTCACAAATTCTATTCCTTTTGTAGATACCCCGGGCATATGCTGATGACCTCCTCTAGACGATCGACCGACTGCTCTTTATGGTACGGAGGAGACAGACCGCTTTCGTCACTCATGGAATTGAGGTATACTCTGTATGTAGTTCACTATTGTTGCCATACTGTTTATACTCCTATTAGTCTATACATTTCAGCTTGAGCCGACGTTAGCAGTGCCCAGAGGACCTTTTCCGACTGGGAGAAGAAGGAGACAGGGCCTAGTGAGGGGTCGAGGGAGAGCCGATCGAGTGATAGGCCGAGCGAGGTAGTGCTCACCTTTTGAGAAGTCTTTTGACGGGTCTACAACCCCCGAGGACGAGGGAGAGGAGGTTTACTTACAATCCAGTAGCCCCAACAATGACAATGATGCACCTCCTCCGCAGCCGAGGAGGAAGAGGGCGAGGATAGGTTACTGATGAGGAGGACGATTTTGTTTTTGTTTTTGTTTTTGTTTTTTTTTTTACTTTTGTAGTTAAAGACTAGCTTCAGATAGACCCTTTTTTTTTTTTGAAGGATTTTCTTTTATTTTGTTGCCTTATAAAACAATGATCGGGGTTGGACCTACTAGTTTAAAAAAGACAAGTTTTTTGAATGATCTCCTTGCACAATGTGATGAATGGCGTAACCTTTGCATGGTAACTTCACACAAGACTTAAAACAAATGAATATCTGCTCTGGCATTTATTCTTAAGTCGGATAGCAACCCATAACCGGAAAATATGTAAAATAAAACTCGATAATAGAGAAATGAAATGAAAATAACTCGAAAATACTAAAAAAACACTTGGTACAAACAAAACAAGACTTAAAACAAAGTTGTGGTACGTCAAGACGAAGGCCAGCTTTTCTTGTAACTGCACTAATCTGAGCCACCATTTAGACCCAGTCGGGCCTAAATAGGCACAGCCTGGCTTCACTGAGGCACGGTCAGGCCTAAGTGTGAGGTCGGTCAGTGGTGCCCAGCTGTCATGTACTACTCCTGCTCATCCTATATAAATGATGCTTCCATGCTATTTTTCTGGTAGAATAGCAAGTTTTTGATATTTTGCTCTCAAGATAGAGACACTGTGCAACAATAGGCTCCAAAACTGGATAGCCACTTTGGACGGCTCGAAAAATGTGAATTTTTGCAGTTTTGGCCTAAATGCCCTTTTTTCCCTAAGCCACACTTTTGTTTGCTTTCCATTTCTCCATGCCGCTGTTCGATGTTGGAACCCGATCACTCATGTATTTTAATTCGGATCACAAGAGGTGTGTCCGACAATCAAGGAATTTCAAGCTTTAATAGAGTCCCGGCGCGATGAAGAAATCTTGCCATAGCCCCGTTTTGGCCATTCCCAAGCTTTGGGACGGATGTGTGGGTTAACATTACACGAGGCTCAATCGTTGGCACATGATGGAGTGCTAGACATCTCCGAGTTAGTTCATCGATTTTCCAACATTGGAGATAGGAGTGACCTTATTTGGTGAGGTCGCCGACAACATGGTCTCTTTTATGCCTCCTTGCACAATTCCTCCTTGCCCCTAGTTTCGGCGGAGCTAGTATTTGGTCGATCGAAGTGGCCCAATGTCTGAAAGAAGGTAAGAGTTGCATGGGTTTGGCACTAGCCGAAACCTTAATTGGTTTAGATGCTTTCCATCAATGAGAGACTACCTGATTGGCAAGGAGTCCGCTACTTCTCCAGGTATTATTTTCCACCCTTCTAATTTATGATTCTTACATCACTCAACACCCATTCTCTGTTTTTCTCTCATAGCCTTTCTTACTTTTCTCTCATCGTGCACCTCTCTATTCTTTAATCTCTCTTATTTTTCATCCCTCCACAGGTATGGCTGATGGATAAACTGCAAGTAGTGGACCCTTGTCCCAGCTACTCAGCCTGAGCTTATTTCTTTCACCAACGGCTGGTGGATTTCCCCTCAGAGAGTTTATGGTGTGATTGAATGTGCTTCCGGTCTGCAGCTGACATAACTTGCCATTGCCCATGGCTTAATTTGGTTGAGATGAGCTACAGCATGTGTAGAAACCTCATTTTTGGCCGACTTTAAGACTCAGACGTCATGAATTGAGCGCTTGGTGATTGTGCATGTTGTGCTCGTTCTGAGGTTTCGGTGTTTTTGCCTGAGAGCCTTGCCTCCGGGCCTCTGAACTCTTTGTGCTTTGGCTCGGTTTGTGGACCGAATCTTGTTTTCTGTTCATGGAGGGGAGGGAGAGGCCTTGTAGACCATCTCTTTGTGGTCGTAGGCCACTTTTCCTGTTTGGAGACTAGTTTCCAATTTTTGGAGCCTTCGGCCGCGCGCCTTGTCTCGGGACCGCTTAACGTTCTCCGTTTGGCGTGGTTTTTGAGCCATGCCTTGTTGCCTCTGCCTAGAGGAACACTGTGGTCCAAGAGACCATTTTTGTGGTCGTATACCACTGTTGATGCCAGCAGACTAATTTTCGAGGCTTTCAGCCGCGTGCTTTGTCTCCCGATCTCTCGTCTTGCATCTGTTTTGGTTTCTTTTTGGTACAAATCTTGTTTTCCTTGTTTGGAAGGTGGTACAAGGGTGGGAGACCAGTTTTCCCCTTGGAGACCACTTTTCCTCCTGCCAGCCAATTTTCTGGTCAGATAATTGACTTTCTTGGTCTTTATGCCACCTTTTCTGGTCGGCCACCTTTTTTGGTTGGCCACCACACCACTTGCTTGTTTTCAGTGTGTAGACTTCTCTTACCTCTGGCCGACCAATTTTTGTTGTGGGAGACCACTTGTAGTGGTCGGCCGACCACTTTTAGTAGCTAGCCGACCACTTCAAGCGGTCGGCTGATTTTTGTCACCTTTTTGGAGATATTTTCTTCCAGCTGGCATAGTTAGAAGGCACCAGAACCATCCTCTATACACGTGTATGGAGAGATGGCCTTGAAGCTTAGCTTCCTTGAGAAGCTTTAGCTTTTGTTCTCTATAAGAGGAAGGCTCCTCCTCCCTCCTCTAGGTTCAGAAATTGGTGGTTAGAGATAGAGATACACATATATCTCTATATCTCTCTTTTGCTCTTGTTTTGTGCCTTAAAGTGTTATTTTGTCTCACTTTTGTACACAAACACACACTCAAACACCATACTCTTGGAGCTGAGGTCCCTTGAAGTTGTTTTTGGAGTTCTAGAACTGGTTTGAGCTCAGAGAAGTTGCTGGAGTTGCAGTTTTGAAGGTGGTCTTCAAGGGTGAGTTTCTAACCCTTAAATCTCCCATTTTTGCTTAAGCTTTTAGCCTTATTTTCATGCTGATTTAAGCTTAACTTTCTACTAGAAAAAGTTCTATTTTTGCATGCTTAAAATATTTGTTTAAGGTCACTTTTGTGTTAGGGTTGATCTACTCCCTCTTAGGCCTTGTTAGGCCTTGTTTTGAGCCATCCCTTTAGGCTCTTGTTGTAGCCTTTGCATGACCTTTCTACCACTAAAATCCAGAGGATTTTCAGTGGTGGAAAGGTGGTTTTGGGGTCCCAAATAGGTGAGGGTCATCCCCTCTCCTTGTGTCTTGTGTACTTGCTTCATATGCCTCATGTTTGAGCATGTTTATTAAGCTTGTGTTGGCTTGTTCTTAGCATGTATTTGGAGTTATTTTGAGATGGCGTGCCACTATTTTTGGTTGTCTTGATCATCCCTTGCATGCATAATACACTTGTTGTGCAATCCTCATAAACTAGCTTTGCATGCTTCATGACGTAGCTTGTCATTCTAGCTTATTTTGAGTCCATTTCAGCATGTCTTTGGTGATGTTTTGTCATTTCATACCTCTGTTAAGGTTTGGTTTGGTTGGCCTTTGCATGCTCCTTGCACTTGTAGTGCATTCCCATGAAGTAGCCTAATGTGTCTCATGCTTTGACATATTATTCTAGCATGCTTTTGGCCTAACTCTAAGAAGCTTTTGTCCATGTTTTAGCATACTCTAGCTCTAATTTGTGTTGTTTTGGTCATGCATAACTTGATTTGTATAGCTATAATGCATTCTAGCTTGTTAGCTTTGTGTATCAAGTCCACTAGCATGCATTGCTTGGCCTACTTGAATGATTTGGCATCATTTGTAATGTTATTTCAGTGCATGTAGCATGGTCATACACTCACATCTTTCATTTACTCAATGCGTTGGAGGGTTGGTCCTTTATGCCTTAAGAATGGGTCATTGCGTATGCCTTCATGCCTAAGCTTCCGAGCTATCATTTCAATGTGTTTTTGGGGTTATTATGCCATGATATAACACTGATTTTTGTTGGTTAAGTCATTCCATGCTTGGTCTTAATAGGTGTAGTGTAATCCACCTTATTTGCCTTGTATGCATCATGCCTTATGCCCTCCATGCTAGCTTATTTTGGCTTCCTTCCATACATGTTTTAGTATCATTTTGACATGTTCTAGGACTTTTTTGGGTTGCCTTTTCCATACGCTTCATGTTTTGCATAGTCGCAGTGCAAGTGCCTATGCTTGCTTCAAGCTTTGGGCACCATAGCATGCTTCATTTGCATCATGTATATGATTTGGCATCATTTATCATGATATTTCAGAGCTTATAGCATTGCCATGTTCCCACTTCATTCACTCTTTAAGTGTCTTTGAGTGTTGTGTATGGTTGCCTAGTTTATGGCTTAGCTTGTATGCTTGCATGCCTAGGTCTTTGGGCCCCTATCTCAGCATGTTTAGGTCTTTGTTTTGACCTATTTAAGCTTTGTCCATGTTTGGTTCATGCACTTGTACCATGTATTGCATGCCCCCTTTGTAGTCCTCTTTGTTAGCTTTAATGCTTTAAGGACCATTGCATGCTTTGCTTATGTTGTTTGAATAATTTGGCATCATTTCTTACCTTATTTCAGTGCACTTGGTGTTGTTACACTTCCATGTTTGTCACTCTTTGAGCACTCTTGAGAGTTGTGCTCTTGGGCCTTGTTGATAGGCCAATGCATGTGCATGCGTGCCTTGCTTTTGTGCCTTCATTTCTTATAATTGGCCACTGATTTGGGCATGACTGAGGTCTACCCCCTTTTAGTTTAAGTCCATTTAGCATGTTTATTTACATGTTGTTTGCATGCTTATTGTTCATTGCATTAAGTATGCCATCTTACATTGCATTGTGCATGCCATGTGGTTATTTGCATTTTGTATGCCAAGTTGTTTCTTTACATTGAGTATGCATGTCCCTAACATTGCTAAGTTGCCCTTGTAGCATTGCATTGTGCATGCATGCATTCGCATTGTTCTCATGTCGTTAGCTTTGTTAAGTTGATCATGTCACATTGCATTGAGTATGCCATGTTGTTGTTTGCATTGTGTATGCCATGTTGTTACATTGTTGTTTGGATTAAGTGTTAATCCGAGCACGAGGAACGAGGGACGTTTCATGCTTGAAGTGATGAAACATGCCTCAATTCTCGGTCGCCGACCCACGCTCTTGATCAAGCATGATAGAGTTTTAGGCTTTATGTGCTTACTTGTGCATTCATTTTACATTGAAATGTGCAATTTGGCTTCTCGGCCATCACACATTGAAATGCGCGATTGGTGGTCCGAGGGTCGAGAACTACACTCTCTTGAGCTCATGACATGATAGGGAGGGTGGTTGTGTACACATATCATGCAAATACATTGCCATGCCCTTTATTGGTCTCTGTTGCCGCAAACTGGAGAAATGCAGCAACAACTGGTCAGCCAGCCAGAAAAACTAACTGGCCGACCACTTTTTTTGGTTTTTCAACACAGAAAGTGGTCGGCAGGTGGTCTCCAATGCCAATAAGTGGTCGGCAGCCCTCCCATAGGTCTCCAAGGTGAGTTGGAAGCTTTCTAGAGCTTGGTGCAAGGTTCTGAAAACAATTGCAAACAGAGGCAAATTGGGGCATCGCGACGGATTTCCAAACGAGGCGACCGAGCATGCATCTAGTCTTCTCCCTCTGAGAACCTCTTGCTTTATTTAGCTTCTTCACTTGGCTAGATAATGCATTCATTTTGTGCCTTTAGTAGTTAATGCGTTTAGCTATTTCAATTCGTTTTGTAATAATTAGTTAACTAGGATTAGTTAATTAGTTTGTTTTGTAATAATTAGCTTAATTAGCTTAGATTAGCTAGTTAGCTTCTTATTTGGTCCCTCCTTCAAGAGGGCATATTGTTGTAATAAGCGTGCGTGTGTGTGATGCATGTCTTCCAACCCCCATTTCTTTCTCCCTTTTACTTAACCGCTTACGATGGTTAGTTCTAGGGCATATTTCTTTTAGCATACCTCATGCTTGCATGCGTGCATCCATTCATCTGTATTGCATGCACCGGGCTCGGCGCATCATACTAACTGCATTGTATTTTCAATACATTTGCTTGAATACATGTTCAACAGCATGTTACCAAGTTGCATTTTCACATGACATTCTAGGTAGCCGAGCCTATCTTAGTTACATTTTTGCATATGTTGCATTAGCCATCTTAACATGAATTAGGATCATGCATGATTTCTAACTGGTTCTTTGTTTTGGCTCGAAGTACACTGTGAGTGTTTACACTTTAGCATATTGCATGTGTGTTAATGCTGCCATGTTAGCATGTTTGCCATGAGGCTAATTGCTTATTTGCTATAGCTGCCTGAATGCCTGTGGGTGAAGGTTGGATTACTTGAATTGGAACAATTCATTGAAATCTGCATTTTAGCCTACTTGCGAGTAGCAAACTTCAAACCGTTTTCAAACGAACATGCAATGTTTTGTTCCAACTTAGGCGATCTAGTCTATACTTGTATGCTGTGTGCATCACATAGTAATTCTAGGTTAATAATCGGAATAAGAACACATGTGTTTTCAAAAATAAGATATCATGTTAGTAAAGGCCGATCTTTGCTCGGGAGAGCGGGGGTGCTCGTTGCATGACCTTCCCCTCTCGTACCCAAGTTCCCGAGCCAAGGCAACTTTGGTGATAACGGACACGTGGCCTTCAATACGAGTCAGGGTTTCCTAAATTTCCCCAAAACAAAATATTTAAGTGGCGACTCTGTATCTAGCAAAGCAGTCCATGTTTGGCACTTCTTTATTAAAATCAGTTTTCCAAAACGATTTGCCAGATTTGGACTTTTTGGTGATTTATCGATCTTACATCGCACATTGTGAGATTAGATTCAGAACCATGACATTGAGTCTGAACTTATAGTAGCTAGAGAGCAAACGAATCCACACCTTCACGCGTAGAGCTCGGGAGTTCTCGGGCACAGCTACAGTTTCTGGCGACTCTGCTAGGGAGTTAGAGAACTTGACTCGAACTCATGATATCTTGTTTTGTTCACACTTATGTGTCTCTTTGCATTACATTTGCATTGGTGCGCCTAGGACACCGTGTTTGCCGTATGCTATTCCTAAACGGTTTGCCGAAGGCTTGCTTTGAAAAGCGTGCCATAAGGCTAACCGGTTACGGGCTCTGCCACGACGTGAACACAAACCTCAGTTTGTACCGAGGCACCCTTTTTGACCATTCGACCTAGTGCATATCGGAATCCATAGTGACTATTCCAAACTAGGACAGGTTGCTTACCCGATTGTAGGTTTTTTGAAACCACTGTGTGCGTAGTGAAACCCTAGCTCCTGACAAAATAGGACAGGAAAACCTTACCCCTCCATAGGGGTGTTTTGGTTCTTACTTGCATGATATTTGCTGTCAGAGTGTGCCTCTACAAGGTTGTGTGTATCAGTTTGCAAGTCTGGGTATCAGGCCTACGGACATCAGTTTTGGAAGAATCGGTTTTACCTAAGGGTATCAGTTTTGGGACAGCAATTTGGGGAACAGTGATCAGTGTTGAGAACAGTGTGTTCAGCTTACAAGTGCCAACTGTGTGTTGTCAGGCCAACTGTGTGTTTTCTTTAATTTATTCAGCTCATAACATAGCACACTGCACGTTTTGGTTGTTTATTTCCATATTATGCTTTATTTATCTTTTTGCAAGGTAGTTTAGCACTGTTGCATCCGACTAGGTAGATATTTCCCGAGCACTCTTAGTTAGAGGTCGAAGACTTAATCAATCTGTGGATCTGATAGACAGACAACCAGTGTTCCATTCTTTACCCCCGGTTACTAGACGGAGGTCAGTAAGACGCAATGCATCAGTACAGTGGTTGCCAAATCAGTGGTCAGTGAGTAGTCGGGTTGAGATTTCTGAGTCTACTGCAAACATAGATATACCAGTTGTTCAGCTAAATCAGCACAATATGGTAGGCATGGAAGAGATGATGCGTCAGCTCCAGGAAACTATGCAAACCATGCAACGGGATGCTGCCCGTCAAGCTGAGGTTATAGCCCAGCAAACAGAGTTAATTGCCAGGCTACAGCAGCAAACCGGAGCATCTGCTTCACATCCACCCCCTCCCCCACCTGGAGTTCCAATACTCGGGGAGACAGCCACCGTCCAGGAAAATACGAACGTACCAATGGGGCCAGCTCCGCCCACAATCCTACCCCAGCTGTCCAAAGCACCCACCAACCTAGTGGATTCACCGTTTGAGTTCGAGGTGGATCCAATGGCGTTAAAAGTGAGCAAGCTAGAAAAGCTCTTCAAGAAGTCTCAAGGAGTTCATTCCATTTCGGATATAGAGGATGGATGTACCGACTCAGCCGTGACACTGCCGGACCGGTTTAAGATGCCGCACATAGACCGCTTTGATGAGTCTGGGGATCCTATGGTGCACCTGCGGCTGCTCTCGAGTATACTAAGGCCAATGGACCTCTCCAGATTGCAGAAGCTCTCTCTGTTTGGCCGAACCCTGTCGGGTGTAGCGGCTATTTGGTATGCAAAATTGGAGGACTCTGTAAAGAGGAGTTGGGAGGAGATGGCTGAGGCCTTTATAGCTCAATACTCCTACAATACGCAGATCGAGGTCACAACTTGTGATCTCGAGACAACTAAGCAAGAATCAAAGGAGAGCTTCTCCGACTTCGTAACCCGTTGAAGGGCCAAAGCCTCGACGACGACCATCAGGCCGGTTGACAAAGATCAGATACGGATGGTTGTGCGAAACCTCCAGCCCAAGCTTATGCAAAAGATGACCGTCCTCTCTCGTCCTACCTTTGCAGATTTACATGAGATTGGAGTGCAAATCGAGGATGCCATGAAATAAGGCCTCATTGATCATGAGAGAGAGCAACCCAAAAGGGCATTCAACCGCGGTACGAATGTAGGCACAAGCAGTGCTATAGCTACCAGATCTTCAGATGTGGGTATGGTCACCACCACCACCCCAAAAACCCTTACAGCTACCCCATTCACCAATGCGCCTAGTAGTAGCTCACAAGCAGCCAGATACGCACCCAGAGGCTAGAGAGCCTTCACTCCACGATATATGCCCCGGTCCAAAGCTCTGGGGGTTTTGATCAAGAAAGGGCACTTGAAGCCCCTAGAGCCGCGACTGTAGCCAGAAAAACTTCCTCCCTCCCATAACCCAGCTAAATACTATGCCTTCCACCAACAGCATGGTCATGATACCGACCAGTGCTTCAGACTGCGTCATGAGATCCAAGACCTCGTTGACAATAAGGTGATCGCACCTCCGGAAAAAGCAAACGTCATAACCAACCCTCTGCCACCACATAACCAAGCTCTACCTCCCAAACACATTAACCTAATCCAAACTGGGGTTGTGTCATACGACCCTAGCATATATATCACACCCTCCGACTCACCCAAGCCGGAGGTGTTCATTCCAGAAAGCACCGATCTGTGCATGTTGAGCACCTCCCTAATCCAACCCGAACCTGTGGCGGTGACTATCGAGGATAGAACCGAGATGATTGTGGGAGCAGATGGGAATGATCATTCAGAGCTTGAGGGGTCTGCGAGATTTTGGTACAACCCGAGCGATTACATCACACCAACAGGTCAGCCTAAGCCAAGGGTGGAATTGCCAGCGGGGGTAGAGATCAATGTCGTATGGGAGGATGGACCTAATTAGGGGCTAGATGACCTAGCGGAATTGGAAGAGGACATAGCCAACCTTCAATTCTTCAATGAACAGGACTCAGGGGACGTGACTGTCAACTGGTTTGATCTGGAAGGGTCAGCGAAAGCTACAGGGTGGCTCAGTCGTTATTGAACAACCTCAGCTAGAACAAGGATCGTTAGAAATGGGAACATCAACAGTGGCCGGAATGGCCAGGAATCAGGAGCAACCGCCGGAGAGCACCGACGTTAAGAATTTTGCTCAGAATACGGGCAGTCTGAGTACAGAAGATGGTAAACAGCAGGCTGCGCTAAAGCAGTTTGAGCAGGAAAAGATTGAAGATCTGGAAGGGCTAGAAAGGCCAAAGCCCCTGAGGGGACGAAATGTGTTGTGCGCGCAGGAGTAGTTGCAACAGAACCGGATAGCTGCCTGTTGATGACCAACGGGATGTGGTGGACAGATGACGATCTATGTCTTGCCCACACCGATGAAGATTGGGGGCAGAGCCAACCAGATGATACCTGGTACGTGGGAGAGGTTGACCACATGATTGGAAGTGGGCGGTATTTCAAGCCCTCGCACCTGGATCAACCAGAGGCGTCCGGAAAGGACAAAACGGCAGAGAAGTAGAAAGATAAACTGCTCGAAGAGGAGGCTATGCTGAAACAACTTAAGAAGATACAAGCACACATCTCTATCCGGGGACTGCTTATGGCTTCAAGAGTTCATGGACAAGCTGTCCTTTCTGCAATGGACAAGGCCAAACTCTCAATCGATACCACGCCTAAGCAGCTGGTAAGGTTGGTCTTTCCGGGAGGAGCTTCCCCGACGTTGACCTTCACTGACAAGGAGTTGCCGCCTGAGGGGGCAAATCATAACAAACCGCTCTACATCTCTGTCCAGTGTAGAGACAAATGGTACCGGTGGTTCTTGTTGACACAAGATCCGCTATCAATGTGTGCCAGTCGAGGATGACATATGTAATCGGGTTGAAGCCCGCCGACTTTGTCCCTACTACCTAGGTGATACGGGTGTATGATAACACCAGCAGAGAGGTGATAGGGACTATACAGATTCGAACTCAGGTTGGTCCAAGACAACACGATGTTGACTTTCATGTCTTGGACGTTCCCGCAACTTTCAATCTACTCCTGGGGCGGCCGTGGCTGCACCAGGTGAAGGCAATCTCTTCCACCATGCACCAGATGCTCAAATACCCTCACGGGAAGGGGGTGCCATTGTTTTCGGGAATTCTTCAATCCATCCGCCGCCAGAGGTTTCTACACCAGATCTGAAAATTACACACGGCGCGGAGGATGTGTTCCTGTTAGGATTTACCCTAGCCGAGGCTCGGGTTGTACAGAGTATCTTAGCTGTTGATGAGGAGCTCTATGTCAACGCACAATCAATCTAGTTTATGAACAAGCTACAGCATATCCCTGGGATGGGATTAGGGCGCAGTGGCTGGAAAGGCATTGCAACATCGGCCTAAGTGCCACATAACCCACATACCTTTGGTTTAGGTTATCTGCCTACTAAGGAGGACTGGGTGAGAAGGGCGAAGAGATGGCCGAAAGAGCCAGAGCCAAGCAGGCGGGGAAACATTTTAAGTTGATGCACCGACCAATCCGGGGTAGCCTGAATGAACACTTTGTCCAAGAAGGGGAGGACTTCCCGTTCTGCGGCTTCCCAGAGCCATGGCTAAATGTAGAGAGGAGGCGCTTGCCAAGATTCAAGATATTCTTTGACTTGCAATTGTCCGGGGATGATGTTGCCGAGGAGTAGACAGACCCGATAGCTGAGGATAAATAGTGCAAAGAGGAGGTTTCCGAGAGCACAGAGTTTGAAATGGGGGTAGCGCTGACTTGTCTACTCTCAGATCCTCAGATCATACAAGAGTGCTTGGGAGATGACCTCTCAGTGTTCATGATTGGGAATGAAACGGCTGTGAGCCCATCTTCAAACATTTTGGATGCATCCATCGCACCCTCCCTCGTCTGGCAATACGAGGAAGGCTTCTTATCAAGCAGCACCGGGTCAGGTAGTGAGCCGGAATTTGATCCCACTGAGTCTGTAGAGTCAGAAACAGGTTCTAGCTCATCTGAGTCTGAGTCCGGTATTCTTGAGGGTGACAACCCAGATGCCACAGTCCTATCTAGGTCGTTTTTTTCTTTTTCCTTTGAGTTTGTTGTAACAGAGGAATCAGGCGACTTGGAAGAGATTAATGAGAAAGGTGCGGCTGTGGCCTTCGATTACTTTTCTGTGCCCTTAATTTAATGCATAAATCAGGATTTTCAAAATTTTGATAAAAACGACGAGGAAGAAATTCCTCCGATTTTGCAATATTTTCTTAATCAAGAGCAGGAGAGGTTTGTTAAACCCTTGGTTAATGAAATCACCCAAATTAATGTTGGTACTGAGAAGGACCCGCGACTGGTCCAAATCGGGTCCACGTTGTCTTCAGAGGAGCGCGAGCGCTTAGTCGCTTTGTTAAAAGATTTCAAAGATGTTTTCGCGTGGACCTACAAAGACATGCCTGGAATCGATCCTGAGATTGTACAGCACCGGATCCCTCTTGACTCAGAGGCCCGACTTGTTAAGCAGAAACTCAGAAGGATCCGCCCAGACTCGGCTCTCAAGATCAAAGAAGAGGTCACCAAGCAAAGTGACGCAGGGTTCCTACTGGTGTTTGAATACCCAACTTGGTTGGCCAATATCGTTCCGGTGTTGAAAAAGGACGGCAGAATTCGGGTATGTGTGGATTTCAGGGATTTGAATAAAGCCAGTCCGAATGACGACTTTCCTCTGCCGCATATCGATGAATTAGTGGACTTCATTGCTGGGCATGCGTTGCTCTCATTCATGGATGGTTTTTCAGGCTACAGTCAGATATTGATGGCACCCAAAGACCGGGAAAAGACTATTTTCACCACCCCGTGGGGAACCTATTATTATAGGGTGATGCTGTTTGGGCTGAAGAATGCTGGAGCTACATATCAACGGGCTGCGACCACAATCTTGCATGATATGATCCATAAAGAGGTTGAGGTGTACGTGAACGACATGATTGTCAAGTCCAAAGAAAGAGAGGGCCACTACACCACCTTGCAGAAATTCTTCCAAAGGATCAGAGAGTATCGGTTGCGGCTGAATCCTCAGAAGTATACATTTGGTGTTACAGCAGAGAAAATGCTGGGGTTCTTGATCACACAGAGAGGTATCGAGGTCGATCCTTCCAAAATCAAGTCTATCTTAGAAATGCCACCACCAAGGACTGAAAAAGTGGTGCGAGGCTTTTTGGGTAAAGTGCAATTCATAAGACGGTTTATCACAAAATTAACCTTGACTTGTGAACCACTCTTTGGTCTCCTGATGAAAAGAAAGAAGTTCCAATGGGACGGCCGATGCCAAGTAGCTTTCGAGCAGATCAAACAATATTTACAGAACCCACCTGTGTTGTCACCGCTTGAGCCGGGGAAACCGTTGATTCTGTATCTTTCAGTGACTGAAACTATAATGGGCTGTATGCTTGCACAGGAGTCTGAGGACAAAGTGGAGAAAGTTGTCTACTATCTGAGCAAGAAAATGCTGGATTACGAGACCCGCTACACTCCGCTGGAGAAGGCTTGTCTGGCCTTCGTATGGGCTACCAGGAAGCTGTGGCATTACCTGTTAGCTTACTTCGTAATACTGGTTTCGAGATTAGATCCCATCAAATATCTCTTCGAGAAGCCAGCACTTACGGGTAGGCTAGCTCGTTGGTTGCTTCTGCTTTCCGAATTTGATCTGAAGTATGTGACGCGCAAGTTAGTGAAAGGGAGAGCAGCAGTGGAGTTCCTAGCCGATCACCCGGTTGCAGGGGATGAAGCAGTTGAGTACCTATTCCCAGATGAGGCCATTCTACATGTCGAGGAAGAGACTTGGACGATGTACTTTGATGGAGCGTCAAACTAATACGGGTATGGGATAGGGGTGTTGCTGATAGAACCCGAAAATTCCTTCATACCTTTAGCATTCAAACTCCGGTTCAAAGTATCGAACAATGAAATAGAGTATGAGGCATGCATTGCTAGATTAGAAGCTGCCCTATAACTAGGGGCAAAATGGTTGGATGTCATCAGGGACTCGAACCTTGTTATATCTCAAGCTAAAGGAGATTGGAAAGTTAAAGAAGAAAATATGAGAATCTATCACCAGACCTTGGATGTGTTGATTCCTCGGTTTGAGAAATTGAACTTCGCTCATCTGTTAAGAGAGAACAACAAGTTCGCAGATTCACTAGCAACTCTATCTTCTATGATAAACATCCCTTTCGGATTCTGGATGCGTCCGATCATCATTGAACAG
The DNA here is from genome assembly GCF_004153795.1 of Camellia sinensis. Classification (NCBI taxonomy): domain Eukaryota; kingdom Viridiplantae; phylum Streptophyta; class Magnoliopsida; order Ericales; family Theaceae; genus Camellia; species Camellia sinensis. The sequence goes on from NW_021024553.1 coordinate 2,492,231, forward strand.
AAATTTGTGCCGGCCTACGAACTGATTGCTGCCATAGATGAGGTACAAGATGAGAATCCTTGGTATTACGACAACTGAAACTTCTTGGAAAAGGAAGCGTATCCACCAGGGGCAAATGCCAAAGATAAGAGGGCAATTCGAAGAATGGCTACTCAGTTCATCGTCTGCGGGGGTAAACTATACAAGAGAGGTCATCTGGGGATGCATAAACTATGTGTTGATGCTGAAGAACCCAAGCGCCTGATGGAGGCCATCCATGGAGGAGAGTGCGGAGCGCACATGAACGGGGTGATGCTAGCCCGGAAGATCCTTAGACAGGGTTATTACTGGTCCACCATGGAGGAGGATTGTATTGGCTTTGTTCGGCGATGCCACAAATGTCAGGTCCATGCAAACCGCATGAACATTCCGCCGTCGAAGCTGTACAATATGACCTCGCCATGGCCATTTTCAGTCTGGGGGATTGATGTGATTGGGGTTGTCACTCTGAAGGGGTCCAATGGACATGAATACATTCTGGTAGCGATAGACTATTTTACGAAGTGGGTTGAGGCCCAATCTTACACGGTGTTGAAGGCATCGCATGTTGCAAAGTTCATTAAGAACAACATCATCTGTCGCTACGGGGTCCTGAACGAGATTATTTCGGATAATGGTTCCCACTTTAAGAAAGAGGTGGTCGACTTGTTGGAGAAGTACAACGTGGCGTTTCATAAGTCATCTACATATCGGCCGCAAACCAACGGAGTAGTTGAGGCCACCAACAAGAACATGAAACACATTCTGCAGAAGATGGTGGAAACCTACCGGGACTGGCCAAATAAGTTGTCATTTGCTCTTTGGGGCTACCGGACTTCAATTCGAACTTCTACTGGAGCAACTCCATATTCCTTGGTTTATGGGATGGAGGCTGTTCTGCGTATCGAAGTTGAAGTTCCGTCATTATGGGTATTAGCTGAGTGTCTGATAACTGAGGCAGAATGGCAGCAAAGCAGGTTCGAAGAACTCATGCTCTTTGACGAGAGGAGGCTGAAAGCACAGTATCATGTTCAGGGTTATCAATGAAGAATTTCCAGGGCTTTCAACAAGAAGGTTAAGTCCAGGAATTTGAAGGAAGAGGATCTTGTGCTCAAAGACAACCGAGCTCCCATCCATGACCCTAAGGGCAAGTTCAGACCCAATTGGACTGGCCCTTACATCATCAAGTCTATCTGGTCAGGTGGAGCTGTCGTTCTGATGGACTTAGATGGCCTAGAGTTCTCCCAGCCAATCAACATGGACAAGTTGAAGAAATACTACCCCTGAGTGGCTCGTTAGGCCGAAAACCTAAAACGGCGACCTAGGCAAAAGCTAGAGCATGAAAAATTTGAAACTATAAAAACTAAGCTCACAAGATTGAAAACCCAGAAAGGGCGGCCTTGGCAAAAGTTAGAATGCAAAAAGAGAGTGTTAATACACGAGTGAACCCAAGCCGAGCTACGTAAGGCTTGATTCCCATCTTTGGGATACGTAGGCAACTTCATTCTGAAGTCCAGCCATAAACACTTCCCCGATCAACTTCGTCCATGTGATCATGTTTGGTCATCTTTGTCTATTCTGCATTCAAGAGCTTGGTTGGGATCTCCAGTGCATTGCTATTCAGAATAGGGCAACTTTCCAGTTGATAGGATCCAGGGTTGTGCATCTCAGTGATAGATCACAGGCGTGTCCAGTTCTGATGCATATCGAAAATGGTTTTGAAAAGTTTTAATAAAAGTAGATTTTGCTCAAATTAATCTTTTTACGACTTAGACCATTTTTGGACCAAACGAAAAATTTTCAGTATCCACAACCTTCAATTGCATTGATTTCAGTACAGAGTTCTCCTACTCTTGAATACAAATTGAAGTTGCTTTTTATTACATTCATAAAGAAAACTTAAAAGTACTGATAAAGCAATAAATTCGGGGCATGGATAAGTCAGGTGTTCCTGCGCCCCCTCCCAGAGCTGGTCGAAGCCTCTGATGCCAAAGTAGGCCCAACCTACGCCTCCTCAATAAGCCAAGCTATGCACTCATCAGAGAGGGTGCAACTAAAAGTGGGAGCGGGGTCCAGAAGCTCTCTCGTCCTCCATGCTGTGGCATACCGAGCTAGCTATACACCTCGGACCAGAAATACAGCCGAGTACTCTATCCCCTCTTCCAGATAAGTCTGATCATGACCGAACTGGCGCCGGAATCGAAACGGGAAGTAAAAAACACAGTGTGTCAGACCGATCAACTGAATCTCGGGCTGGCAGGTCATGCTGTAGCTCATCACCGATAAATTGAGCCAAGGGCAGCGCCAAGCAATACTAGTAGCAGATAGACTGCACATCCATTCGAACCACCATCCCTCATCTGGGGCATCGACTAGATGTCATCGGAAGAAATAACCGCGAGCCGAATATGCTGGGCATGAGTCCACAACCTTCAATCTATCCATCAACCATATCTGGGGAGGGATAAAAATGAGAGATTAAATAATAGAGAGGCATACGTGGAGAGAAAGGTGAAAAAAAGGGTTTTGAGAGAAAAATCGAGCCTAAGGGCCGAGTGTTGTGAGAAATATATGTGAGATAGGGTGGGAAACATTACCTGTAGCAGTAGTGGACTCCCCGCGAATCTGGTCATCTCTTGGCGAGAGAAAGTGTCCAAACCCATCAATATCTCAACCAATGTCATGGCAATGCAGCTCTTACCTTCTTTTATGCCCTCGGCGACTTCAATCAAATGAATGCTAAACCCTCCGGAACCTAGGGCGAGCAAGAAATAAGACAACATGCACAAGCAAAGTGCATGTCGCCGAAAACCCTGCCAGTCGTGGTCGCCGCGGTCACTGGCATCAGAAAATTGACAAATCAAGCTGGGGATATCTAGTACTCCATCGCGAGTTAATGATCGAGTGTCATACAAAGTGAGCCCGCACATGCGTCTTAAGGCTTGGACATGGCCAAAACGAAATTGTGGCAAAATCTCTTCCTCATGCTCGAACTTCATCAGAGCTTAGAAGTCTTCGAAAATAAGACATATCTCTTGTCCACCAAAGCTAAAGATGTGAGTTTCCGGATTCCAAAACCTTACCGCGGCATGAAAGAACGGAAGACGCAGCGGGGTGTGACTCAGTGTGAATAGTGCATTTATGCCGAAGCCCCGAAAATTCACCTTTTCCGAGCCATCGAAGGTAGCAATCCAATTTGTGAGATTTTGGACGAGAAATGCCTCCATTTTGGTGCAAAACTAAGTTAGAATGAGGGAACCACAAAGCTGGAACCTTTATGAAGGATAAGGCACTGTTTGGAGGACAAATGTTAGAAAACTGGAGGTCCCAGGCTAACTGGTCGGCCGACCAGTTTTTCTGGTCGGCCAGCTACTTTTCTGGTCTCCAGGCCAAGAAAGTGGTCGGCCAGCCACTTTTGGTGGTCGGTGTAGACACCCCATTTTTGACCGACCTTAAGACTTAGACGCCACCAGTTGAGCGCTTGGTGATGTTGCATATCGTGCTCGTTCAGAAGTTTCATAGTTGCGGCCGTGAGCCCTGCCTCCGGACTTCCGAACCCTCTTCTGTACCCTACCTCGGTTTGCGAACCAGACTCAATTTTCTCTGTTTCTTTTCCTGAGGGGAGGGAGAGGTCCTGTAGACCACCTCTTAGTGGCCGTGGGCTACATTTTGTGGCCATAGGCCATTTTGCCCATTTCGGAGCCCGGTTTCCGGTTTTCGGAGCCGTCAGGCCTTGTTGCCTCGGTTCGGGCCGCTTAACCATCTCTATTTGCTCTGATTTTTGGCATACTTCTTTTTTTCTCCCTTTTAAGGGACACTGGGGTCTGAGAAACCCACTTCGAGGTCGAATACCATTTTCGGTGTTTAACGGGCAGTTTCCAGGGCCCCGAATTGCGTGTTTTGGCCCCCGAACATTCGTTTTGCATCGGTTTTCGTTCATTTTTGGTAGGTACCTCTGTTTTATCACTGGGAAGGCCGTAGAAGGGTGGGAGGCCAGCAATTGTTTCAACAACCAGTTTTTTACTCCTCCGGCGCCCTCCGACGCCCGTTTTTCTCACTTCCGAGCTAATGTTGAACAACCTGGGCCCTTTTTCTTGAACTTTGAACCACATATTTGTGATGTACACACATGAGAGGACCCTCAAAGTTGGTGGTCGGCCACTAATGTTGCTTGACCCTTTTGAACCCCTCCTTCCGAGCCAATGTTGAACAACCTTGGGCCACTTTCTTGAACTTTCAACCACATATTTGTGATGTACGCACATGGGAGGACCCTAAAAGTTGGTGGTCGGCCACTAATGTTGCTTGACCCTTTTGAACCCCTCCTTCCGAGCCAATGTTGAACAACCTCACAAACAACCCTTGAACTTACAAGATCACAGTTTCAAAC